>JBBPBX010008038.1:24970-40221 GCA_038048925.1 Garcialebias charrua
ATTAGTTGTCAGTTATAATCATCAACATTAAAAGAAATAAACATTTGAAATATATCAGTCTGTGTGTAATGAATGATTATAATATAAAGTGCCCCTTTTTTAATTGAATTACTGAAATAAAACAACTTTTTCATGATATTCTAATTTTATGACCAGCACCTCTACAACATGAAAAGTAAATGGAAGAAATTATATTTAAAAACAACAACAACAACAAAAACAGCTACAGTATATTGCGATGTAGAAAACTAAAAACAGCAACATGTCTGTGTCAGTTTTTCCCATGAACGTAGCAGTTGTTTAAAATCCCTTAGAGGTCGAGATCTTCAGATGTTTTTGAAAGATGTTCCAGGAAACAGGAGCAGAGTAGGAGAAGATCCTTTTGTCTGGTGTGGTCCACTCTTCCTGCCTCATCGGTGACTCCGGGTGCCGACCAGATCGTCTTGATCGGGAACACGTTGCTTGGAGGTCCGATATTTTTTCTCTGGACTTTTATTCGGATCTCTTTGGACTCGACCGGATCACTTGGACTTACCGGATCACTTGGACTTACCGGATCACTTGGACTTACCGGATCACTTGGACTTACCGGATCACTTGGACTTACCGGATCACTTGGACTTACCGGATCACTTGGACTTACCGGATCACTTGGACTTACCGGATCACTTGGACTCGACCAGATCACTTGGACTTACCGGATCACTTGGACTTACCGGATCACTTGGACTTACCGGATCACTTGGACTCGACCAGATCACTTGGACTCGACCGTGACCATTGTGTGGTTTTGTGCTGGTGCTCTCCATGATCATCTGTCACTGCTGACGTTGTGTGTCAGGTGCTTTCATCTAAAGATGTTCCTGAGACCCTCCAAGCCCACGAGTTCTGGTGTGTGTGTGTGTGTGTGTGTGCGCACGCGCGCGTGTGTGTGTGTGTGTGTGTGTGTGCGTGTGTGTGTGTGTGTGAGGCCAGCAGCCTCTACTGATCAGCAGTAAATCATCTTTGTTGTTACTTCTAAACTTCACAAACTGCAGCATTTAGCTTCACCGATTAGCACCTCGCCTTTGTGTGTGTGTTAGTGTGTGTGTGTGTGTGTGTGTCTGTGTGTGTGTGTGTGTGTGTGTGTGTGTGTCTGTCTGTGTGTGTCTTTGATTTGCTAACGTCTGTTTTTAGCTGCAGGCTAAACCCATCAGTCGAGCACCAGGGACTGTCAGAGTGTGAGGCTTTGATGTGCTGTGTGTTTGTGTGATGAGAATGATTGACAGCTCCCGTCAGATACTGCTGCTGCTGTCACATTAAATATACACCTGTCTCTCTGCTCACATGATAAGATACATTTAGATGATTAAAAAATAAAAAAGTAGTTTTTTTTTTCTCAGTAAATTTGGGTCATCACTAAAAACAGGAGAAATAATGACTCGTTGATTCTATTAATGAAGAAGCTTAAGAATTATTTTTCTGTTTGTAATTAAAAATAATATCAGCAGATTGGAGACAAAATAACAAACACCAGCAAGACCTTATAAGAACTAACACCATGACGAATTAACAGCACCACAAAGAATTAACACCTCTTCTTCGTTGTCTTCTGGCGATCTTCAATGGAGGATCCTTCACGGTGCCATTGCAACAAACTGGTTTTTGTCTGTCATCAATCCTGAGGTTTTAAACGAGAGTCCTTTTTGCAGTCTGTCTGAGAGTGTTCTTCATGTTTTTACAGATTGTGTTCGACTGATTGATCTGTTCAATCTAATGACGAGGATCTTTAGCCTCTTTGACACAGTTTTCAGCAAAGCTGTTTTCATTAATGGAGTACGTTACATCAAAGCCACAAAGTTTAAATCCCAAACTTTAAACTTTCTGGTAGCCGAAGCAAAAATGTCTGTTTATTTGTCTCGCAGGGACAGACTGCAGGCTGGACCTCAACTTGATGCCGTGGCTCTGTGGAAGTGCAACGTCAAGGCCAGACTGGCACTGGAGTTTTGCTTCCACAGAGACACCGGACACTTGGAGAGTTTTGTGAAACTGTGGAGATTTAAGAAGGTTTTATGCACCATTTCTGATCAGGGACAACTACAATACAACAAGCTCCTCATGTAAATATTTCATGACTTACTCACCTCGCTGCAGTGTAAATATCCTGAGGGGCTCTTCATTGTTTCTGGTGACATCAATCACGTAGTTACAGGTCTCCCTCCCAACCTTCAATCAGCATGTTTTCACAGCAACAAGAGGAAATAAAATGTTTGACCAAGTCTACACGAATGTGAAGGGGACGTACACGGTGAAGCCACGCCCACCGCTCGGGGCTTCCGATCACTGCTCTTTGATCTTGGTCCCAGCACAGCTTCCCCCGCTGAGACGCTCCAAGCCGGAACAAAGAGAGATAAGAGTTTGGCTTCAAGATAGTACCTCCATGCTAAAGCCCGAGATACACTCATGCGTCCTCAGGTACGCCACCATACGCGCGCATTTTGTGCGCATGTGTTTTGCTGATATGCTTCAGCATATGTCAGAAACTATCAGCTTTCAAACGCTCGCGTTCTCCTTGTTGTAATATGAGCAGCTGCACACGGAGGGGACTCAACTGAGCTCGCTGATTGGTTACTTGCTGACACGCCTACTGAAATGATTGACAGCCAGCTCATGTAGCGCCTTGAAGACCGCGGCGGTGTTCATGCGGTGTTTCTACTATATATGTTGTAAAAAGTTCTCTCAGAAATAAAAATAATAACAGGGAGTGCTTTTCCTGCAGCACACAGCCCACCAGGGATATTTAAAACATCGCCGCACCCAGGTAGGACCTGAATTCATTCATTTCAATCATCGAGTGAACGGAGGAAGAAGCGGTTACTTGACTTTAGGCAAAAAAACAAAAGAAAAGGCCCGATCAGCGATAAAGAAGGGGAATTTATTTAATTTGTGTAACATACAAAACAGTCCGGCGCCGGGGAAGTTTATGTTCAGACACCGCGCATCGCGTATGCGTAGTAAAAAAATAGTTTTGCGCGTACGTGCCCTGAGGGGCTACGCGGGGCTACGCTTTTGCCACAGCGTACGTACGCTGCGTATAGGCGTATCGTGAGGACGCTCAAGTGTATCTCGGGCTTAAGAGACTGTTTTGAGAATACAAACTGGTCTGTCTTCAGGGAGGCAGCTACGAATGGGAGCTCAGTTGACCTGGAACTTTATGCTTCCTCAGTTCTGGGTTACATCAGCACATGCTCTGAAAATGTATCCATAAAAAAATATGTTAAATGTTACCCCAACAAAAAACCCTGGTTAAATAAAGAAGTCCGCACCCTGCTAGCAGCCAGGGACACTGCATTCAAGTCCGGAGATACAGAGGAGCTGAGAAAGACCAGGAAAGAACTGGTTGATGGCATTAAGAAGGCCAAGGCCACGTATGCACAGAGGATCGAGGGACAGTTCACCTCACAAGACCCACGGAGCATGTGGAAGGGCATCAAATGCATAACAGATTACAAAGGCAAGAGCAAACAATGCCCCAGGGACCCATCTCTGCCTGATGCCCTCAATAAGTTTTATGCACGTTTTGAAGATCCAAACAGACCAGCTAGCACCAGACTCACCTCATCACCAGATGAAGAGCATCTCAGAGTGACCGCAGCAGAAGTGAGAGGCAGTCTCAGAAGGATCAACCCTCATAAAGCAACCGGACCAGACAACATCCCAGGGAAAGTTCTGAAGGAATGTGCGGACCAGCTCTGTGAGGTGCTGGCTGACATCTTCACCACCTCACTTGCACTGGAGTCAGTTCCCACCTGCCTGAAGACCGCGACCATCATCCCAGTCCCAAAGAGCTCCACAGTGACTGGTCTGAATGACTATAGACCGGTGGCCCTCACCCCGATAGTCGCTAAATGTTTTGAGAAACTGGTCATGTCCCACATCAAGGCAACCGTCAACATCAATGAGGACCCTCATCAATACGCATACCGTGAGAACCGATCAACAGAGGACGCCATTTCTTCCGTGGTCCACACTGCTCTCACCCACCTGGATCAGAAGGACTCATACGTGCGTCTGCTCTTTGTGGACTTCACATCTGCCTTCAACACCATGATCCCCCAAACTCTGATAGACAAACTATCTACACTTGGACTAAGCCCCTCTATTTGTAACTGGGTACTAGACTTCTTAACAGACAGACCACAGTCCGTGAAGATCCACAACTTCTCCTCCTCCACCATAACCCTCAGCACTGGCTCTCCTCAAGGATGTGTGCTGAGCCCTCTTCTGTTCACTCTGCTCACATATGATTGTACAGCCACACATCCAGGCTGTCATATTGTTAAGTTTGCAGATGATACAGCGGTGGTGGGATGCATCACAGATAATGATGAATCCAGCTACAGACAGGAGGTGGAACACCTGGAGAGCTGGTGCAAAGAGAACAACCTTCACATGAATGTGAAGAAGACGAAGGAGATGATTGTGGACTTCAGAAGGAACAAACACACCCACACCCCACTGTACATAGGTGGATCTGCGGTGGAGGTGGTCTCCAGCTACAAGTACCTGGGTGTACACTTGAATGATAACCTCAGCTGGAGCAATAACACCACCAGCCTGATCAAGAAAGGTCATCAGAGACTCTACTTCCTCAGACGGCTGAGACGAGCTGGTCTGAGAAGCTCAGTCCTCACCTCGTTCTACAGGTGTGCAGTGGAGAGCATCCTGTGCTCCAGCATCAACGTGTGGCATGGAGGCTGCACAGTTGCAGAGAGGAAAGCTCTACAGAGAGTGGTGAAGGCTGCACAGAAGTCTGTGGGAGTCAGTCTCCCCACCATCACAGACATTTACACCTCCAGATGCAGAAAAAGAGCCACCTGCATCATGAAAGACCTCACTCACCCAGCACACTCACTCTTTGCACCACTCCCCTCGGGACGGAGGTTGAGGAGCATCAAATGTAGAACCACTAGACTGAGGAACAGCTTCTACCCTGAGGCTGTCAGACTCATGAATAAATAAATAATAAGAATAAACACTGCAAAATGTCACATCATGTTGATACTGATCTGTTTCTTGTTGCTGCGTTCATCTGTGACCATCTGCTCATAATGACTCATGTTCGTGCTGCTGTTTATAATGATGTTTTTCTACTACATTAGGGCTTAGTGTATTACTAGCTGATGTCTCTCTTAGTTAATTCTAGATGTTATTATTGTTTTTCTCTTGCATTTGTTGTTGGATGTAACTGGGACCCTGTGTACATAATCTCGTTTTCATCACATGTACTACATGCGGTGCAAATGACAATAAAGACTCTCTGACTCTGACTCTGAAGGCTGCACAGAAGTCTGTTGGAGTCAGTCTCCCCACCATCACAGACATTTACACCTCCAGATGCAGGAAAAGAGCCACCTGCATCATGAAAGACCACACTCATCCAGCACACTCGCTCTTTGCCCCACTCCCCTCAGGACGGAGGTTGAGGAGCATCAAATGTAGAACCACTAGACTGACTCCACCTCACTCTGTCCTCACTCCAACTTCCTCCATGTCCTCTCTAACTACATCCATATATCTCCTCTTTGGCTTTTTCCTGGCAGCTGCATTTCTAACATCCTTCTACCATACCACTGTCCCTCCTCTGGACATGTCCAAACCACTGTCCCTCCTCTGGACATGTCCAAACCATCTCAGTGTGTCCTCTCTAACTTTATCTCCCAGTTGTTCAACATGTGCTGTACCTCTGATGATCTCATTCCTCATCTTCTCCATCCTTGTCACTCCTAAGGAGAACCTCAGCATCTTCATTTCTGACACTTCCAGTTCTTTCTCCTGTCTTTTTGTCCATGTCTCTGTCTCCAGACCATACAACATAGCTGGTCTCACCACTTTGGGCTCCATGGGTAAAAGCCCGGCCACCCACCAGGCGCTCGCCAGCGTGCCCCACCTCCGGGCCTGACTCCAGAGTGAAGGAATTTAATTTGTAACACACTTTTCATTAACAAAAATCTCAAATTGCTACAAAGTGCAACTAAGATCAAAGATAGCATCATGTGGAGGCAGAGTAGGCTTGCTTAAAAAGAAAAGTCTTTAAGCCGCTTTTAAAGTCAACCAGTGACTGTGGAGCTCTCAGGTCGTCAGGGAGGGAGTTCCACAGGCAGGGGGCAGCCACACAGAATGCCCGGTCTCCCATGGTCCTTAATTTGGTTCTCGGAATGTGAAGGAGATTACTGTTCTGTGATCGTAGAGACCGGGTGGATGAGTATGGAATAAGAATATCCTTCAGATAATCTGGTGAAGTTCCATGTAAGCATTGATGTGTAATGAGAGCAGTTTTGTACTGAATTCTGTAGGTGACAGGAAGCCAATGAAGGTTATGGAGAATGGGTGTAATATGTTCAAATTTACGAACTCTCAACAAGATCCTTGCTGCACTGTTTTGAATATATTGAAGTTTCTGAAGGTTTTTGCCAGGGATTCCAATAAACAGGGAGTTGCAGTAGTCGAGCCTGGAGGAGACAAAAGCATGGACGAGCTTCTCAGCATCGGAAAAAGTTAGGGATGGGCGAAGTCTGGAGATGTTTCGAAGATGGAAGAAGCAAGTTTTAAACAGATGCTTAATGTGATTTTCAAATGTAAGATGAGAGTCCATTTTTATTCCAAGATTAGTAACAGAGGTGGAGAGGGTGATGTCTTGACCAGAGAAGGACAGGCTCTATTCAACCTCTGCTCGACTGCCTGGCTGACATCAGGGACTGGATGGATTTAAATTTCTTAAGTTTCAATGAAAAGAAGTCTGAAGCCATGTTGTTCCCTCCCAACAACACAATCATGAACCACTGCATCGACCTTTCTGCTCTAGCCCTGTCTGAAAAACAAAAAGTCACAAATCTGGGAGTGATAATGGATCCTTCCATGAAACTCAACAGTCATGTAAACATGATCGTTAAATCCTGTTTTTTCCAGCTGAGGCGACTGTCTAAGCTGAAGCCCATATTATCCAAAAACAACCTGGAGACAGTAATTCACACATTCATTACATCTAGGCTTGATTACTGCAATTCTCTTCTGTTTGGTATCAGTCAGACACCATTGCACGATTACAACTGGTCCAGAACGCAGCAGCCTGATTTTTAACTACTAGTAACTGGGCGGCCGTGGCGTAGTGGTAATGGCAGTCGTCCCCCGATCGGAAGGTTGGAGGTTTGAATCCCGGTTCCCCACACCATGTGTCGTTGTGTCCCTGGGCAAGACACTTAACCCCGAGTTGCTCCCGGTAGGACTGGATGGCGCCTTGCATGGCAGTCTGCCGCTACCGGTGTATGAATGTGTGTATGAATGGGTGGATGGTTGGTATTGTAAAGCGCTTTGGGGCCCCTCATAGGGGGCTGGAAAGCGCTATATAAATAAGCTCCATTTACCATTTACACGCAAAAGAGAGCACATTACACCAGTCTTGGCCTCCCTGCACTGGTTCATCTTCGAATCCAGTTCAAAATATTCTTATATGTCTACAAATAGCTGAACAGTCTCCCCCCCTCCCCCATCTCTCTGATTTGATACAGCCGAATGTCCCACCACGTTCTCTGAGGTCAGCAGTTCCAGGAACTCGTCTTAAATGCAGAGGTGACAGGACCTTCTCTGTAGCAGGACCAAGACTTTGGAATGAGTTACCTCTGCTCGTCAGACCCCTCCCTCTCGGTTTTCAAATCCTGTTTAAAGACTTATTACTTTTCTGTTGCTTTCAACACCAGATGATCTGTGTTTGGTCGTTTTATTTATTATCTGTGACCTTTTTATGTCTGTACACTGTATTCTGATTTACTTCATTTTGTATGTTGCTTTATGTGTTGCCTGTTTGTTTGTTTGTTTGTTTGTTTGTTTGATTGTTTGTTTGTTTGTTTGTACAGCACTTTGGTTGGCCTTGTCGCTTTTTTAAGTGCTCTATAAATAAAATGGTATGGTAATCATCCATTCCCTGACTGGCTCATCTTTGAGCTAACACCCATTTTGAAAAATTGTCAACCATTTTGAAGACTTCTCAACAGTTCAACAGTTTGTCTCCGTTTGTCTAGACCAGGGGTCTGCAACCTGCGGCTCTGGAGCCACATGCGGCTCTTTGGTCCCTCTGTAGTGGCTCTTTCAAGCTTTGACCAAAACAAACACAAAATTGAATTTTATTGGCCGTTATGCAAACATCAATAGTTTTAGCTGTTTTCCTGTCATTTCGCAAATACTCACTTTAACTTTTAGCTTTATTTCTATACTTAATTATTTTTCCACAATAAATAAAAATTACATACTGTGGAAGGCCTACAGACTGTAGGTCTGCATAGTTCATAGTTGTTGTTTTTTTTATTTAAAAAAATGCCCCCCCCCCCTCTTTACAATAATCTGGTCTTTTCATTTGTCTTAAATTGTAAAAATGTCAATAAATGTTAAAGGTTATTAGATATTTTTAGCTTTAAAATGTCACCCCTACTGGCCACAAAAGTCTTCTCCAAACAAGTGGCCCATGGGCCACCAGTTGATGACTACAGCTGTAGCAGGTTGTTGCGGCTCTGGACACATTGAATTTAGTGAACAAAGACGTAAAATGGCTCTTTTGTTCGTAAAGGTTGCAGACCCCTGGTCTAGACAGCGTTTTTACTTTCTGTTGTAAGCTCGTGACAGGTGCTCTGCCTAAACGTCTCGTGGTGCGTTTCAACGTTTGTTCACTTCCTCCTATCTGGCAGCCACTTTTATTATTTCTCAACCTTTAATCTTAAATGGAGCTTGTTTTTTAATTAATTTATTAAATGTAAAATAGTACTTATTAATAGAGATATAAACTCACTTTTAAGCCCAAACGTAAAAAATATACTTACTAAAAGAGACTCACAGGTTGTACCGTTTTGCAGCACAAGACAAGACAACACTTAACAACAGGATGTGTGTGTGTGTGTGAAACCTAACCACACTGCTGAGTTTACAGTCACTTGCTTCAAATGACACTCTCAACTCTGCACTTTTAATCCTAAACATAAAAAATATTATTACTAAAAGACAAAAGCCATTCTAAAATAACTTGACTTAACAATAAAAAGTGAAAGCCAGATCTAACTTTTACAATTACTAAATGAATACATGTTTGATCACAAAATATATTATATCCAGTGACGTGCAGTGAGGTTCATGGCTGGTGAGGCACTGACTTCATCACAATCAGATCTTATATACCTGTACATGAACCCTACAGGCAAAGGTGGGCAAATTAACGCTAGGGAGCGCTAAAGCGCTATTCCGCTTACAGTGGACCTAAACTTTTTGTCAGCGTTTTTGTGAATTGACTAACTTTTATAATTCATAAGCGGATTTCTGCTATTTTTATTTAAAATGCATTACCGCTAATAACTAATTATCTATCAGTAAAAAAGAAAAAACCTATTTTACAGGCTTTTAAACTGCTAACAGACAGACGGAGCAATGCATATTCTGGTGATGTGGTCCGTGACCGTGAGCAGTCGTCCGGAGCAGTCGTCCGGTTGGTTGATTTATGAGCGGGGCCCGCCCCAACGGGCCCTGGCTATTGGCTACTCTACTACTGTCATGTGACAAGAAAGACATGATTGGTCAAGTTAGCAGCCGCCAGTGTTTTCTCTGCAGCCTTATTGCTCGAACAGTGAGTAGACGTTAACAACATGGAGGGTGAACAACAACAACAAGTTATGGATGTTCCTCAGCGGCCTGTGGATGAACCACGTGTGGAAGAAGGATCTTCATCCGCTGTGGCTGAGGAAGTCACCGAAGAGAGTCCAGAGTGTCACCCGTGGCCACACCTGAAGGACTATTTCATTTTTGACTCGAAAGATAAGTTGAATGAAAAGTCTATGTACTTTCAGTGTGTCTTGTGCCAACCAAAACAAACGTTAATCAAAGGACAGTTGAGGAGTCTTTTCAATCTGAAGTCGCATGTCAGCCGAAAACATCCAACACACGCTGCGCAGTTCGAGTTGGCAGTGAAGTCCGGGTCCTTACGTGGAAAACACAGACTTTCTGTGGAGAGCAGTGTCAGCAGCAGCCACTCACAACCAAAGAAAGCACGGCAGGCCAGCCTCACTGAAACTTTCTTTAAATCATCCTCCACTGCCGTAAAGCAGTCTATGGTGGACACACAGATTGTCGACTTGTTTGTCCACAATATGCTACCGCTGCGTGTAGTGGAGTCTCCCACCTTCGTTGGCCTGATCAAGCTGTTAAACCCCAGTAAGTCATCAATGTCTCGACGCACCCTAGGCAGGAGGATTTCGGCCCGCCATGGACAGCTGGAAGAGCATCTGACGAGGTATATATATATATACAAGTATTTTTTTTTAGAATGGTGTTCTGTACGTCATATTTACTGTATGTTATTATATGTATCCATCCACTCATGACACAGGCTGTTGTTAAACTTAAAATCTGAGTGAAGAACAAGAACAACAAAATGGCAGAGGCTGATGTTAGACCACCCCCCTCCCTATTGTTTACTTTACTATCTTCAGACAGAGCAGGTCCTCCCCCCTCCTCCCTCCTCCCCCCTCATCAGGCAGCACATCTACTGTTCTGTTTGAGTAGAAACACTAGCTGTTAGTCTTAGGGTTTTTGACAAAAACATTTTGCAATAAATAAATAGCTTTTCTTTTTTGTCAAAATATGAATATATGTTTCATCTATCTGTCATTTATCAACTTTCTGAATTGTAATATTTAATAATATGTGTGTGTGTTACAAATTTATTTAATAATGCATTATTTTTGTATACAGTTTGCTGAAGAACATCCCATGGATTGCAACTACTGCAGACTGCTGGTCTGCCCACAACAAGTCGTATCTGGGGATGACTGCACATTGGCTGGACCCTGAGACCCGTGCGAGGCAACATGCTGTCCTGGCCTATACGAGAATCAAAGGACACCACACGTGTGATGTTCTTGCTCAGGCTATGGTGGACACTCATTATAAGTTCAACATACAAGACAAGGTGATCCGGACTACAACGGACAATGCAAAAAACTTTGTGAAGGCCTTTGTACAGTTTGGTTCAGAGGCTGAAGTCTTGCCAGACATTCGTGAGGCTGCTGGTGATCCAGATGATGAGATCATCCAGGTTGCAGATCCAGAGGCTGGGCACGAAGACGTGGTGGTGGAGTACATCTCTGTTGATGCCATCCTTGATGAGCCCAGTGGCGTGGAACGCAACCTGCCTGTACACATGAAGTGTGCCGCCCATACTTTCAATTTGGTAGCGAGTGTAGATGCTGACAAGGCTCTTGAAAGTGCTCCATTCAAGTCAGCCTACAGGAAGTCCATGGCTAAGGCACAGGGACTGTGGAATCTTCAGAACCGCAGCACAGTGGCAGCAGACAGCATATTTGATGCTCTGAAGAGGAGGCTGGTGGTTCCCAACAGCACCAGATGGAACTCCATGTATGACTCTGTTCTCGTGCTCAACAAAGTCTTGGAGAAAAATAGGGTCGCTCTCCACAATGTGNCAACGGACAATGCAAAAAACTTTGTGAAGGCCTTTGTACAGTTTGGTTCAGAGGCTGAAGTCTTGCCAGACATTCGTGAGGCTGCTGGTGATCCAGATGATGAGATCATCCAGGTTGCAGATCCAGAGGCTGGGCACGAAGACGTGGTGGTGGAGTACATCTCTGTTGATGCCATCCTTGATGAGCCCAGTGGCGTGGAACGCAACCTGCCTGTACACATGAAGTGTGCCGCCCATACTTTCAATTTGGTAGCGAGTGTAGATGCTGACAAGGCTCTTGAAAGTGCTCCATTCAAGTCAGCCTACAGGAAGTCCATGGCTAAGGCACAGGGACTGTGGAATCTTCAGAACCGCAGCACAGTGGCAGCAGACAGCATATTTGATGCTCTGAAGAGGAGGCTGGTGGTTCCCAACAGCACCAGATGGAACTCCATGTATGACTCTGTTCTCGTGCTCAACAAAGTCTTGGAGAAAAATAGGGTCGCTCTCCACAATGTGATGACACAGCTGAAGCTCCAGACCTTCACCGAAACAGATGTCAGCTTCCTGAATGAGTACGCCCAGGTGATGTCCACCCTTTATCCAAAAGGCTTTTTCAATCCAGAATGGCAGCTGTAAGACTGAGAAGAAGTTTTATACTAATAAAACGCATAAAACTTCAGTCTCACAGCTGCCATTCTGAACGTTTTCTGCTACAAATACAGTCCAGTTGATCTTGTATTGAACGCCTTTTTTGATTTTATCATGTCCTGGACGACTGAGAATTTTCACCAGCTTATGTTTTATAGGCATTTTGTTGTGTATATACTTTTTATATTTTTATATATTTGTTTAATCACATTGTGTTTATTTACTCATGGCCACCACAATTTTTGAGTAGATGTGTTTTTTCAGTAATACAGTAAAATAGTGTCTGGAAATGTTTTTTTATTTCTTCTTTATTTCTTTCCAAAGAAAATCAAGGTTTTCATGCATGCACATGACATGTGCACAGAAATTAACAAGCACAAATTCACAGCTTTTTCATTTTGTGGCTTTTTTGTACCCATTAAAGTAGATGAAAACTTTACGGCATATATACTGTATTCATTGTAATTGTTTTTAGAATGACACACATGTAAGTTCAGTTGAAGTTCTATATATCTGCATGTAGATTTACTTATTGCAAATAAATGAGTGTTCCTCCACACAAAATTTGTTTTCACTGCTGTTTCAAATACTGTACTTAAAAAAAATACAGAAAAAGCTGACATTAGACGTGATAAATGCAGTCAGTCAGTGTACTCATGTATACGGTCCTTTAAAAAGATTTTCTGTGAATTTTATACTATAACTATTTACATGATGTCTTAACCACATTTTGTAATAAAAAATAAATCATTAAATAATAAACAATAAACTTTATTTGTATAGCACCTTCCTACAATGCCTTGCATTGACCAAGGTGCTTAACAGGACAGAAAATATAAAAACCGGTACAATAAATCGGTGAATGAATGGAAACAAATAAAAATGCTACATACTATACCAAATTTATAAAAGTTACACACTGAAAGCTTTTTTGAACATCATAAATGATTGGAGTCAGAGGCAGAAATTATTTAAAAAATAAAATAAAAATATGTCAGCTTGAGCTTCCTTCCAAACCAATGAGTTCAAAATTAAATAAAAAAATAAGAGGTTGGTTGAATGAATGAAGATAAATTATTTAAAGCTCTTATCTTATGCTGATAAAGACAGACATCTAGTGGTCAAATGGAGCAACAGCAACAAAAGTTTTATTCCTCCATGCTCTGCTGTAGTGCCGCTCCCATAATGCATTGCAACGCTCCAGTTTTCAGAAAACAATTAAAATAACTTCTTTATCGATGCATTTTTAATAAAAAATCTAAACAAAACAAAAAAAGACAAAGAAACACAGCAATCCTGAAGTCAACAACACATTAAAAATTTTACATTTTTGCACCTTGACCGAAAAGTGTATGTAAGGAGATGACATCCCAGTCGATTCGGTGTCAAGAGGTAATACAAGGTGTAGTCATACACCACTAGTCGGCAGTGTAGTGCAAATTTTGCATTACTTGTTGCTGGCTTCCCAATGTTGAATGTAAATAGCGGTTTCAAATTAGCTTCCCCTAATTTTCTGAAGGCAGTTGTGCTTATGAAATTGTGGACCTAAAAAAATTAATAAGCGTTTTAGAAATTGTGGAACTAATATTTTAATTAGCGTTGCCCACCTATGCCTACAGAGTAGTTTATTCACCATTTGATTGGCAGCAGTTAACGGGTTGTGTTCTCATATCAGCAATCTTTACACATACAAACTGTAGCACAAATTATACAAAATATATTTAATATATTATATATTATATTAAATATATTATATTTCAATTATAGCTAATCAGGATTCAATCTGTCACTTCTTCTGCAATGGAGCGGAGGAGGCGCAAGCAGAAACCCTGGGCTCACTAGCCCCGCCTCCTCAATGAGGCAGGACAACTGCGTGCCTCACCCGGCACCTTTTCGCAGCCGTTTTATGATCGTTCAGCACAAGAAACATGTTACATACACATACAGTTTTCGACAAAAACACTACATTATATTCATCAGCTAAACTATAGAAATGTAGTTTATATAGCAAAAATATTTGGACATTTTAATAGCGACATAAAAGACTACGAGCTCACTGCAGCATGCAGCACGTCAGCCGAGTGATTGCGCAATCCCCGGTGAGGCGCAGCTGCCTGGTGCCTCTGTGCACGTCTCTTCTCAGTATTTGAACGATAAATGAGAAAAATCGGTGATTTTGAATAAAAAATAACTTAAAACTGGCTTAGTTTTAAGTAAAATAAGTTTATAGTACAAATCAAAGGATAAATACAATAATTACATTTATTTTTTTCAATTTACATTTTTTCTTTCCATGATGACAGGTGAGGCGTGGCCTCACTTGCCTCCCCTGACCGCACGTCCTGACCGCACGTCACCGATAGGATCTTTTTGATTACAAAAAAAATCGTAACTTTTGATTGTTTTAACACCTTAACAGACAGACAGACATAAAATCTTTATTTTAATCAACCACCCACAAAACTTATTTTATTGATCATTCATTAACTTTTAAGATTGTTCTCTTCAACTGTCCACCTCCACCAGACATGGGCAGCAGAGTGTTGCCAGGTGAGAAATGTAGGATTATCGTACTAGAGACATAAAATTATCGTATTTTGAGAGAAATTAACGTACACCCGTCATAAACAAAATAACAAGTATGCACTATAGTCACTCTATTGTTGAATAGCGTCTAACAGGCACTCCCAGCATTGTGGCGTCAGTACTGGTGCACCATAGACAATAATACGTATTAATGGCTGGTGGCAGCTAATGGTTTCTTGACATACCCTGATGCTGCTCAATAATCCAGGTAGAAAAATCTAAAAAAGCTAAGTCTGGTCCTCTGGACATTCAAAAAAAAAAAATTGTAGAAACGTTTCGTCTTTCGTCCGAAAGACTTCCTCAGTCTGAGGTGCTGTATTCAGCTCAGTCTTATAAATAGCACCCTCTCACAGTGGATCAACCAGTTGGCTGATGACAGCCTGAAACCAGCTGCTCACATGATCAAGGAGGACCATCAGCCTAACGATGGATCGTTAGCACCCTGATGGTTGTTTGCTATTCACAGAGGGCTGAGTGATACTAGCAATAACAGCATTGTAAGAGGGGGACAGTTGAACCCGGAGGCCTCCACCTCTGTTTA
>JBBPBX010008038.1:47380-63567 GCA_038048925.1 Garcialebias charrua
GTGCGTGTGTGTGCATGTGTGTGTGCGTGTGTGTGCGTGTGTGTGTGTGTGTGTGTGTCAGTGTGCTGTGCTCAGCTGCTGAGGTTCACAGCAGCTGGTACGTCTGGTCTGGGAGCAGAGGTCCAGATGTATTTGGATGACAGGCGTCCAGGTGAGCAGCGTTCTGGTTCCGGTCCGTTTCACTCACTGTGTGTTTGTTCTGTGACCCGATGAGTTCTGACGGGTCTGACGGTCTAGTTCCAGACTCCCTGGTCCTGCGGGTCCTGGAGGAGCGCCTGAGCCGAGTGGACTGCAGCTGCAGGGGCTGGGTTCTGCACTGTGACCCGCAACAGGCCCGAGTCCTGCAGGAGTCCCAGCACCGACCCAACAGGTACAGAACCAGAACCACTGGGCAATTCCTGTGAACAGCCCTGAGCTCAGAACCCACATCAATCAGAGATGCTGAACGTTCTGTTCTGAAGGAGGAATCACCAGAACCCTAACAGAACCTTTGTTAAGATGGTTCCTTTTCAGTACCAGAGCTAGTCTGATGAAAATCATCTGTTGAACCATGTATCTACAACTATAAGCAGTGATGACTTCATGAGACTCTTTATAAATAAAATTATTTCAATTAGAAAGAAAATTCAACCCATCCTTCCTACTATCACCTCTGGTTCTGTGTCAGATGAGACAACTTTAAAAATGTCACTAGAACCGGATTTATGTTTGGACAGTTTTTGTTCTGTTGGGTTCTGAATTGTTAAAAATAATATCTTCATCCAAACCATCCACGTGTCTGGTGGTGCAGAGGTTAAAGGTGAAGTCTGCAGTTTCTGTAGAACATCAGCACTTAGAAAAAATTTCAACAGGCAAAGCATTCTGATCCCTCCCCCTCAGAGCCATATATGGCTCTGCCCCCTTGTGGTCTGTTGAAATTCAAATTCAAGCTCTGTTTTTATTGGCTGGTTACAAACTTTGTTTTTATTGGCTGGAAAATGGCGGGTCACTTTTTCTTTTTAGAAATGCTTATTTACCACCTGGAGAAGCAAGGGGACAATATTTTTTTTTTTTTTCAGAGATTACCTCTCTAACATCAATCTAGTGACAGAGTGAAGAAATATGTTAAAAATATATTGTTAGAAAAGTTACATATAGCAGCTTTAAAGAAGATTGGCCGGTGTTACAACCCGGCTCAGCCAGGAGAAGGGGAGGTAACATTAAAAACCCAGATGGAACAAGTTTGAATAAAAGTAACAATTTAATTGGTCAAATTTAACATTAACAAAAGGAGGGGTACTTTCAAATACCAATTACAACAAAGTTCACAACCAACACAATAACAAAATTAAGGTTAACCAAGTGAATGAATACTCAACCAAATTTACAGTGAGTCAAAACAAAAGTAAACAAGTAAGGTACGTAAGTATTTATAAGACTGAGCTGAATACAGCATCTCAGACTGAGGAAGTCTTTTGGACGAAAGTCGAAACGTTTCTACATTTTTTTTTTGCTTTGTTTTGTTTTTTGAATGTCCAGAGGACCAGACTTAGCTTTTTTGGATTTTTCTACCTGGATTATTGAGCATGCATCAGGATAAACAAGTAAGCCTTCTGTTTTCAGGGGCTTACAAACAACTGCAACAAACAACTGCAACAAACAACTGCAACAAACACCAAGACCAACAAACACCAACACCAACAAACACCAAGACCAACAAAAAACACCAACAAACAACTGCAACAAACAACACCAACAAACACCAAGACCAACAAACAACACCAACAAACAACTGCAGCAAACAACACCAACAAACAACTGCAACAAACAACTGCAACAAACAACACCAACAAACAACAAACACAACAACACCAACAAACAACTGCAACAAACAACACCAACAAACAACTGCAACAAACAACACCAACAAACAACTGCAACAAACAACACCAACAAACAACTGCAACAAACAACACCAACAAACAACTGCAACAAACAACACCAACAAACAACTGCAACAAACAACACCAACAAACAACTGCAACAAACAACTGCAACAAACAACACCAACAAACAACTGCAACAAACAACACCAACAAACAACTGCAACAAACAACACCAACAAACAACTGCAACAAACAACACCAACAAACAACTGCAACAAACAACACCAACAAACAACTGCAACAAACAACACCAACAAACAACTGCAACAAACAACACCAACAAACAACTGCAACAAACAACACCAACAAACAACTGCAACAAACAACACCAACAAACAACTGCAACAAACAACACCAACAAACAACTGCAACAAACAACTGCAACAAACAACACCAACAAACAACTGCAACAAACAACACCAACAAACAACTGCAACAAACAACACCAACAAACAACTGCAACAAACAACACCAACAAACAACTGCAACAAACAACACCAACAAACAACTGCAACAAACAACACCAACAAACAACTGCAACAAACAACACCAACAAACAACTGCAACAAACAACACCAACAAACAACTGCAACAAACAACACCAACAAACAACTGCAACAAACAACACCAACAAACAACTGCAACAAACAACACCAACAAACAACTGCAACAAACAACACCAACAAACAACTGCAACAAACAACACCAACAAACAACAAACAACACCAACAAACACCAACAAACAACTGAAACAAACAACACCAACAAACAACTGCAACAAACAACTGCAAGAAAAACTGCAACAAACAACTGCAACAAACAACAACAACAAACAACAACAACAAACAACACCAACAAACAACACCAACAAACAACTGCAACAAACAACTGCAACAAACAACACCAACAAACAACTGCAAAAAACAACTGCAACAAGCAACACCAACAAACAACTGCAACAAACAACACCAACAAACAACTGCAACAAACAACACCAACAAAAAACACCAACAAACAAACAACTGCAACAAACAACTGCAACAAACAACACCAACAAACAACACCAACAAACAACTGCAACAAACAACACCAACAAACAACTGCAACAAACAACTGCAACAAACAACACCAACAAACAACACCAACAAACAACTGCAACAAACAACTGCAACAAACAACACTGCAACAAACAACACCAACAAACAACTGCAACAAACAACTGCAACAAACAACTGCAACAAACAACTGCAACAAACAACACCAACAAACAACACCAACAAACAACTGCAACAAACAACACCAACAACACCAACAAACAACACCAACAAACAACACCAACAAACAACACCAACAAACAACACCAACAAACAACTGCAACAAACAACACCAACAAACAACACCAACAAACAACACCAACAAACAACTGCAACAAACAACACCAACAAACTACTGCAACAAACAACACCAACAAACAACACCAACAAACAACTGCAACAAACAACACCAACAAACAACACCAACAAACAACACCAACAAACAACTGCAACAAACAACACCAACAAACAACTGCAACAAACAACACCAACAAACAACACCAACAAACAACTGCAACAAACAACACCAACAAACAACTGCAACAAACAACTGCAACAAACAACACCAACAAACAACACCAACAAACAACTGCAACAAACAACTGCAACAAACAACTGCAACAAACAATGCCAACAAACAACACCAACAAACAACACCAACAAACAACTGCAACAAACAACTGCAACAAACAACTGCAACAAACAACACCAACAAACAACACCAACAAACAACTGCAACAAACAACACCAACAAACAACTGCAACAAACAACACCAACAAACAACACCAACAAACAACACCAACAAACAACTGCAACAAACAACACCAACAAACAACACCAACAAACAACTGCAACAAACAACACCAACAAACAACTGCAACAAACAACACCAACAAACAACTGCAACAAACAACTGCAACAAACAACACCAACAAACAACACCAACAAACAACACCAACAAACAACACAACAAACAACACCAACAAACAACTGCAACAAACAACACCAACAAACAACTGCAACAAACAACACCAACAAACAACACCAACAAACAACACCAACAAACAACACCAACAAACAACACCAACAAACAACACCAACAAACAACTGCAACAAACAACACCAACAAACAACACCAACAAACAACTGCAACAAACAACACCAACAAACAACACCAACAAACAACACCAACAAACAACTGCAACAAACAACACCAACAAACAACACCAACAAACAACTGCAACAAACAACACCAACAAACAACACTGCAACAAACAACACCAACAAACAACACCAACAAACAACTGCAACAAACAACACCAACAAACAACAACAAACAACTGCAACAAACAACACCAACAAACAACACCAACAAACAACTGCAACAAACAACACACAAACAACACCAACAAACAACACCAACAAACAACTGCAACAAACAACACCAACAAACAACACCAACAAACAACTGCAACAAACAACACCAACAAACACCAACAAACAAACAACTGCAACAAACAACACCAACAAACACACAACAAACAACTGCAACAAACAACACCAACAAACAACTGCAACAAACAACACCAACAAACACCAACAAACAACTGCAACAAACAATGCCAACAAACAACACCAACAAAAAACACCAACAAACAAACAACTGCAACAAACAACTGCAACAAACAACACCAACAAACAACTGCAACAAACAACTGCAACAAACAACACCAACAAACAACACCAACAAACAACTGCAACAAACAACTGCAACAAACAACTGCAACAAACAAGCCAACAAACAATGCCAACAAACAACACCAACAAACAACTGCAACAAACAACTGCAACAAACAACACCAACAAACAACACCAACAAACAACACCAACAAACAACTGCAACAAACAACTGCAACAAACAACACCAACAAACAACACCAACAAACAACACCAACAAACAACTGCAACAAACAACACCAACAAACAACTGCAACAAACAACTGCAACAAACAACACCAACAAACAACACCAACAAACAACACCAACAAACAACACCAACAAACAACACCAACAAACAACACCAACAAACAACTGCAACAAACAACACCAACAAACAACACCAACAAACAACACCAACAAACAACTGCAACAAACAACACCAACAAACAACACCAACAAACAACTGCAACAAACAACACCAACAAACAACACCAACAAACAACTCAACAAACAACTGCAACAAACAACACCAACAAACAACACCAACAAACACCAACAAACAACTGCAACAAACAACTGCAACAAACAATGCCAACAAACAACTGCAACAAACACCAAGACCAACAAACAACTGCAACAAACAATACCAACAAACAACTGCAACAGCAGGATTTAATTGTTGGTCAAAGCCAAACAATTCAAGTCAGGAGACCAAAGACACAGAAACCCAAACAAGTGGCGAGCTGCTCTAAACAACAGCCCCTGAATGGCAGGAGAGCTGGGGTTAAATAGGTAGGCCTCTTCTGTGGTTGGAGGAGCAGGAGGTGAAGCAGCCAACCAGGATGCAGATTGATGTCCATTGGGGAGGAGTCAGGAAGTGAAGCAGCCAATCCCAGATGGGCCAGAGCACAGCGGAGTCAGCATTCAACCTGCAAACACTTTTGCTCAACCAATTGGCCTCAGGCCATAACATACAAAAAACATACAAGGCCACTGGCCGTAACAGCCTGTGATCGGAAAGTCACAGGTTCAACTCCCAGTACCGACAACATCAAAATGTGGGTGGGAAAGTGCAGAACCCACACCTGCCTTCACCTTCACTTGCCCCATTCTGATCCCTTGAGCAAGGCCCTTAACCCCCACCATCTGCTCCCAAAAAAACAGGTCTCTCTTGAAAATGAGTTCTCGTGACTCAGTGAGACTACCCGTAGAAATAAAGAGTAAATTTAAACAAAATCCCATCCCAACCAGGCTATCTAAAGACGTATTTCCCTTAATTAATAACCGTGTCTTGGATCTGCTTAATTTGTCTCTAATAAACAGTTACATACCACAGAGCTTTCAGATTGCTGTAATTAAACCTTTACTTAAACATAACCTTGACTCGGGAATCCTAGCCAATTATATATCTAATCTAACTTTCATCTAAAAACTTCTATAGAAAATAGTTGCAGGTCAGTTGTATGAACATCTACAAATAAATAATCTGTTTGAAGAGTTTCAGTCGGGGTTTAGAGCTCACCATAGTCAAGTCAAGTCAAATTTATTTATATAGCACATTTAAAACAGAAACTGTTATCAAAGTGCTTAAAGACCGTGTAAAGTGAAATTAAATGTGTGTTTTTAGTTTGTCACATGGCATAAATATGTGTTATTAATCACCCATATAAATCTGACTGATTAAAAACATTGTTTTCCTTATAAAATTAAGTGTCAAAAATCATGAAAATACATTATTTTCCCTTGGTCTGAAACTGTGGGGGCGTGTCAGTGCAGGGAGTGGTTTCAGCGCAGTTCTGCTGCTGAGCTGAGCGAGGCAGACAGCAGAGATCCACCTCCTCCGTTTTTATCTAAGTTCTGGCTGCCAGTAGCTCCTTTTTCCAAGAGTTACGCTGTTTTTAGTGCACTAACAACTCTGGTTTTGTTTTTAAAGTTGAGGACACATAACTCCGCTGTTATGTGTTTAATAATAAGCGCTATTTTAGAAGATGAGCGGCTGCACCCGGTCCGACCCGGTCACATCGCATGCGGGGTCTGTGTTGGTGATTAAAATAAAGAGTAATCACGTTGATAACTAAGTTATCTCATCTGTGTCAGCGAGTCACTGCGTTTCACGGCGCGCGTGGCAGGAGCTCAACGCACACACACACACACGCGCGGCGCGGAGCTGCAGGTGGCCGCTCCAGCAGCAGCCTGGGTTTGTTCTGACTCCCTCCTGCGTCTCAATGTGGGTGCCCTGACCATTGCGACATCCAGGGAAGATGCAGGAACGAGGCATAATTGATTAGCTAGCTAACGATGAACAAAATATCCATGCTATTGCTATCTGATGCTATCTGCGATTCGCGAGTGAACGGCTCCACCCATGCGAAGAACAATTTATATGGCTGGAGCAGCAGGGGGTAGTGCTATACTAATGAGGACCGCGTGACGAAACGCGGTCACGTTTAAACCACGCCTAAAAAATCCTGAAACAAGCATGTCTTCATACACAGTTTCATCTATAACTCCAAAATTAATTGAGCTACTATTTTGAGACTTTTTACTCATTTACAAGATTACAATTATCACATTTATAATGTTTATTTAAGAAAATGTTGAAATTCACTTTACACGGTCTTTAACAAAACAGATCACAGCATCAAAAATTAATAACAAGATATTACAACATCAGGAATAAAACATAAAAACACAAAATATAATTAGAAAAAATGAAATACTAAATCAGATCACTCTGAGTTAAAAGTCAGGAAGTAAAAGCAAAAGGCATGAACACAATCAGCAACAATGAAATACCAAATGAGACCACACTGTGTCAAATGCCAGTGAGTGTGTTTTGAGGAAAGATTTAAAAGTAGAGACTGAAGTGTCCTGTCGAATGTTGATGGACAGATTGTTCCAGAGTTCAGGGCCCACGACTGAAAATGCTCAATCTCCTCTGAGCTTCAATGCAACTGCACTGGTGAAAGTCACTAATGATATTCTCATGGCCTCTGACAATGGAAAGTTACTAATGATATTCTCATGGCCTCTGACAATGGACAGGTGTCTATACTGGTCCTGTTAGACTCAGTGCTGCATTTGATACAGTTGATCATAATATTTCACTACAGAGACTTGAATATGATGTTGGGATTGTAGGAACAGCTGTAAAATTGTTTAAATCATATCTATCTGATAGATTCCAGTTTGTAAATGTAAATAATGAATCTTTCTCATAGCTTCTCTCTCAGACTGCAGGTTTACTTGTGGTTCCTAGAGTTTCCAGCAGCAGAATGGAGGAAGATCTTTCAGTTGTCAGGCTCCTCTCTTGTGGAACCAACTTCCAGTTTCTGTCCATGAGGCTGACACATTGTCCAGTTTGAAGACTGGGATTAACACTTTACTTTTTCATAAATCCTATAGTTAGTGTTGTCTTGTTCTGCTGCTATAGACTTAGACTACTAGAGGACAAACTGACCTCATTTCTTAAATGAATTGTTAAAACTGAATAGTTTATTTCATTTTTCTAAATGGAACCAACAAAGAGGAAATGGTAAATGGTAAATGGAGCTTATTTATATAGCGCTTTCCAGCCCCCTGTGAGGAGCCCCAAAGCGCTTTACAATACCAGCCATCCACCCATTCATTCAGACATTCATACACCGGTAGTGGTAGCCTGCCTTGCAAGGCGCCATCCAGACCTACCGGGAGCAACTCGGGGTTAAGTGTCTTGCCCAGGGACACAACGACACATGGTGGGCGGATGCGGGATTCGAACCTCCAACCTTCCGATCAGGGGTCGACTGCCATTACCACTACACCACGGCCGCCCACACAATGAAAATAATGAATGAATGAAATAATGAATGTAGTAAAAAATCTTACAGACAAGAGATCAAAGGACTGGGTGGACATGGATGTGATGTTTGTAAAGGACATAATGAACCATGTTAGTGAGCCGTTTACATATATATGTAATTTATCATTTTCAACAGGAATACAGGAACCCCTCGAGTTACGTCAGGGATAGGGACCTACGTGTGTGACTTAGGTCGATTTTGTCGTACCTCGCGGACCAAAAACACATGCCTATCGTAGGTCCGCGTTTCTGACATAGGTCGCGGTTATACCGCTAACGGAGCGCCGCACACATATTTAATGGCATGAGACTGAACAAGCAGACATACTAAGGCCATAAACACGCACAGAACTGCACAACAAATAAAAAATATAATGTCTTACTTTGAGCCGGTGGCCCCGACTGCCAGGCGGACATTTGCGGCGAGCTCCCGGCCGCAGATGGATCCTCCGCGGCATGTCGGCTCGGTGTCTTCGCCTGTGTTAGCTGCTTTGTTAGCTGCTGTCGTTAGCATGTCGGGCGGCGTTGTGGCCGCCGATCGCGGGGCGATCCGCGGCTGCTCCTCCGGACCTGAGACGTCCACAGAGTTGACCGAGTGTTTCCAGCTCATTTATCCGTATGAGGCAACCCTGATCGGGCACACGGAGCCAGCTGACAGTAGCCTCCGGAGCTCCATTGACCGCAGTACAGTTGTAAAATGGCAACCGGAAGTGGCGAGCGGAAACCGGAAGTTGCGTAAATACGATTAATTTCTTATCAAAACGTAAAATTAATAATTATACTTTATTTATAAAGCCATTTAAAACAACCACAGCTGCAACAAAGTGCTATACACATGAAATTAATAACTTTTAAACACAAAAAAAAAAAATAATAATAATTTTTTTTTTTTTTTTAATCATATTTTTATTAAATATGATAAAATCGTAAGTCTGAGTTGCCGTAGGTCGCAGGTGTCGTACCTCGAGGGTTACCTGAATATTTCCAGATAATATGAAAGTAGCTAAGGTAGTTCCTCTTTTTAAAAATGGTGATAAATGTGTGTTCAACAATTATAGACCTATATCCTTGTTACCACAGTTTTCAAAAATTCTTGAAAAACTATTTGTGAACAGACTAGATCAATTTATAGATAAACAAAATATTCTAAGCAACAGTCAGTATGGGTTTAGAGCAAAAAACTCTACATCAATGGCTCTCATGGAATTAATGGAACAAATAACTACTGCTGTCGATCAAAAACAATATTGTATCAGTATTTTTGTATTAGAGGACCAGCATTACAGTGGGTATCTAGCTATTTAAAAGATAGGAAACAATTTGTACAAATAAATGATGTAAGATCTGACCTCTGTAATATCACATGTGGAGTTCCCCAAGGCTCTGTACTTGGACCAAAGCTATTTATTTTATATGTGAATGACTTGGTAAATGTGTCAGGACTCCTTAAATGTGTACTTTTTGCTGATGATACCACATTTTTCTGTTTAGGTGAAGATGTAGAACAAATGTTGGAATTGATAAAGACAGAATTTGTCAAAATACAAACTTGGTTTAAAATCAATAAATTATCATTAAATCTAGAAAAAACTAATTACATGATATTCAGTAATAAAAAGAAAACTGTTGATGTTCCACTCAAAATTGAGGGTGTTGAGATTTGTAGAGTGAGTGAGGTGAAGTTTTTGGGTGTTATCATTGATGACAAACTGACATGGAAACAACACATAAATTCTGTAAGAATAAAAATAGCTAAATCGATTGCAGTACTGTACAAAGTCAGAGACCTATTGAATGATAAAGCTCTGTATTTGTTGTATAACACAATCATTGTTCCACACTTAATCTATTGTATTGATGTTTGGGGGAAAGCGTGTAAAACAATCACAAAGCCTATTTTTGTATTACAGAAAAGAGCTGTAAGAATTATCACTAGAAAACATTACTGTCATCCATCAAGTACATTATTTTATCAACTGAAGTTATTGAAGTTCCATGATTTGGTAGATTATAATATTTTATCAGTTATGTATAGGGCTCAGAATAATGCATTACCTTTAAATATCCAAATGCATTTTGTTAAAAGACAAAGTTGTTATAATCTTAAGGGGACAGAGATGTTTGTAAAACCACAATTCAGAACTAGTTTGAAGGGACGTTCTACCTCAATCCAGGGAATTAGATTATGGAATGGCTTGGAGAATGTAGTTAAAAATGCCAAGTCAATGTTTACATTTAAGAAAATGATCAAAATGAATAAATGACGTAATGTGTATTGTATTAGTTAGAAAATTAGAAAGAGTTAGTCATTTTGTACTGTTGGTGGAAGATTATTATTGTTTAATCTGATTGTTTGAAAAAAGGGGCAGATATAATAAGATTTATTCTTCTTTCTGCTACCTTTCATTTTTTTATATTTTGTACGTTATCATCTATGGGATTGTCTTGTATTGTGTTTCTTTTGTAAATAAATGAACAAATTTAATAAACATAAACATAAATCTCTGGAGCTGAGGTCACCGAGGTGGTTAAAAAGCTCCGCGGTGGCAAGGCTCCGGGGGTGGATGAGATTCGTCCTGAGTTCCTTAGGGCTCTGGATGTTGTAGGGTTGTGTTGGCTTACGCGACTCTGCAATATCGCGTGGACATCGGGGGCAGTTCCCTTGGATTGGCAGACTGGGGTGGTGGTTCCCCTATTCAAAAAGGGGGACCGTAGGGTGTGTTCCAACTATAGGGGGATCACACTCTTAAGCCTCCCTGGTAAGGTCTATTCAGGGGTTCTGGAGAGGAGGGTCCGTCGGATAGTCGAACCTCGGATTCAGGAGGAGCAGTGTGGTTTTCGTCCTGGTCGTGGAACACTGGACCAGCTCTACACCCTCAACAGGGTCCTGGAGGGTGCGTGGGAGTTTGCCCAACCAGTTTACATGTGCTTTGTGGACTTGGAAAAGGCATTCGACCGCGTCCCTCGGGGGGTTCTGTGGGGGGTACTCCGGGAGTATGGGGTACCAGGCCCTTTGATATGGGCTGTTAGGTCCCTGTACGACCGGTGTCAGAGCTTGGTCCGCATTGCCGGCAGTAAGTCAGGCTCGTTTCCGGTGAGAGTTGGACTCCGCCAAGGTTGCCCTTTGTCACCGATTCTGTTCATAACTTTTATGGACAGAATTTCTAGGCGCAGCCAAGGTGTTGAGAGGATCCGTTTTGGTGACCTTAGAATCGCTTCTCTGTTTTTTGCAGATGATGTGGTCCTATTGGCTTCATCAGATCGTGATCTACAGCTTTCACTGGAGCGGTTTGCAGCCGAGTGTGATGCGGCCGGGATGAGGATCAGTTCCTCCAAATCCGAGGCCATGGTCTTGAGCCGGAAAAGGGTAGCATGCCCTCTCCGGGTCGGGGAGGAGGTCCTGCCCCAAGTGGAGGAGTTTAAGTATCTCGGGATCTTGTTCACGAATGAGGGAAAACTGGAGCGTGAGATCGATAGGCGGATAGGTGCAGCGTCCGCAGTGAAGCGGGCGCTGTACCGGTCTGTCGTGGTGAAGAGAGAGCTGAGTCAAAAGGCAAAGCTCTCAATTTACCGATCGATCTACGTTCCCACCCTCATCTATGGTCATGAGCTTTGGGTTATGACCGAAAGAACAAGATCTCGGATACAAGCGGCTGAAATGAGTTTTCTCCGCAGGGTGTCTGGACTCTCCCTTAGAGATAGGGTGAGAAGCTCAGTCATCCGGGAGGGACTCGGAGTAGAGCCGCTGCTTCTCCACATCGAGAGGAGCCAGTTGAGGTGGCTCGGGCATCTGGTTAGGATGCCTCCTGGACGCCTCCCTGGTGAGGTGTTCCGGGCATGTCCCACCGGGAGGAGACCCAGAGGAAGACCCAGGACACGCTGGAGGGACTATGTTTCTCGGCTGGCCTGGGAACGCCTTGGGATTCCCCCAGAGGAGCTGCTCCAAGTGGCTGGGGAGAGGGAAGTCTGGGCCTCCCTACTTAGGCTGCTACCCCCGCGACCCGACCCCGGATAAGCGGAAGAAAATGGATGGATGGATGGATGGATAACATCTTAACATGTGATTCTTGACCTGCCATTGTGTATCTGTTCCTACCAAACCCAGCCAGTCGAAGCAGATGACGCTTGTCCTGAGCCTGGTTCTGCTAAAGGTTTCTTCCTCATGAGGGAGTTTTTCTTTCCACTGTCGCCTTCATGCTTGTTCAAGATGAGAGTTTGTGATGGAGTTAAACTCAAAGCAGTCTGCTCCTCACATAAATAATGTTAAATTATTATTTTATATATGAATGTTTCTGTTAAATTATTATTTTATATATGAATGTTTCTGTTAAATTATTATTTTATATATGAATGTTTCTGTTAAATTATTATTTTATATATGAATGTTTCTGTTAAATTATTATTTTATATATGAATGTTTCTGTTAAATTATTATTTTATATGGGCGGCCGTGGTGTAGTGGTAATGGCAGTCGTCCCCCGATCGGAAGGTTGGCGGTTCGAATCCCGGTTCCCCACACCATGTGTCGTTGTGTCCTTGGGCAAGACACTTAACCCCGAGTTGCTCCCGGTAGGACTGGAAAGCACCTTGCATGGTAGTCTGCCGCTACCGGTGTATGAATGTGTGTAGCACTTTGAGATTTTCACTAATGAAAAGTGCGTTATAAATTGAATTCATTATTATTATTATTATTATTATTATTAAAAATTAATGTTTCTGTTAAATTATTATTTTATATTTGAATGTTTCTGTTAAATTATTATTTTATATATGAATGTTTCTGTTAAATTATTATTTTATACTGTATATGAATGTTTCCGTTAAATTATTATTTTATATTTTTATTTTTAAAATTTGTTCATAAAAAAAATAATACAAAACAATCCCATAAATGATAACGTACAAAATGTAAAAAAATGAAAGGTAGGAGAAAGAAGAAAAAATCTTATTATATCTGCCCCTTTTTTCAAACAATCAGTTCAAACAATAATAATCTTCCAGTAACAGAACAAACTGAACAACTCTTTCTATTTTTCTAACTAATACAATACACATTATGCTACTTCATTTTTTTTAACCATTCAGTTTTGATCATTTTCTTAAATGTAAACATTGACTTGGCATTTTTAACTACATTCTCCAAACCATTCCATAATCTAATTCCCTGGATTGAGGTAGAACGTCCCTTCAAACTAGTTCTGAATTGTGGTTTTACAAACATCTCTGTCCCCTTAAGATTATAACAACTTTGTCTTTTAACAAAATGCATTTGGATATTTAAAGGTAATGTTATTCTGAGCCCTATACATAACTGATAAAATATTATAATCTACCAAATCATGGAACTTCAATAACTTCAGTTGATAAAATAATGTACTTGATGGATGACAGTAATGTTTTCTAGTGATAATTCTTACAGCTCTTTTCTGTAATACAAAAATAGGCTTTGTGATTGTTTTACACGCTTTCCCCCAAACATCAATACAATAGATTAAGTGTGGAACAATGATTGTGTTATACAACAAATACAGAGCTTTATCATTCAATAGGTCTCTGACTTTGTACAGTACTGCAATCGATTTAGCTATTTTTATTCTTACAGAATTTATGTGTTGTTTCCATGTCAGTTTGTCATCAATGATAACACCCAAAAACTTCACCTCACTCACTCTACAAATCTCAACACCCTCAATTTTGAGTGGAACATCAACAGTTTTCTTTTTATTACTGAATATCATGTAATTAGTTTTATCTAGATTTAATGATAATTTATTGAGTTTAAACCAAGTTTGTATTTTGACAAATTCTGTCTATCAACTCCAACATCTGTTCCATATCTTTACCCAAACAAAAAAATGAGGTATCATCTGCAAAAAGGACACATTTTGTTAGGATCCAGGTGTGGGAGGTGGTGAGTCCATTAGTGCAGACGGACACTCAGAGACACGAGTAAAAAGTCAAAAATACTAAGTCCAACATGACGAAGTACTCACAAAAACCAAGGAGCTGACACGACACACCAGGCAGGAAGACGAGATGACCCGACAAAGACATGCACACAAATGCAAACTTATATACACAGACTAATTACCTAAATCATACACACCTGAGACAACACACCTGAGACAGACAACATGCAAGACAAGACCACCAGAGGGAGCCACATTCTTACAGTACCTCCCCCTCAAAGACGCCCCCAGGCGTCCACAAGGAACGCCCCCAACAACCAGGGCGGGCACGAAGGAAAACACAAGGACAGGGGAACAGGACAAGGGACAAAAAGCAAAACACAAAGCCAAACTTGCAAAAACCCAAACCAGAACCAAACACAGACTAAACCCAGGAAACGAACAAGCGCCAAAACGTCAAACGTAGAAACGTCGAACGGAGTGACGTCATCGGACGTAGCGACGTCATCGACGCGGCGACGTCATCGACGTGGAGACCCTCCATCGATGCGGAGACGTCTGAAGAGCGAGGACCCTCTGCAGCAGTGATGTCACCGACGCGAGGACCCTCCGAAGACAGTAGAGGCGTCACCTGGCGCGGGAAATCCCTGCAGACGTCGAGGCACAGCGGCGAGAGGACCCTCCGAAGCAAGTAGAGGCGTCATCAGCGCATGAACCCCCTAGACGCCGAGGCATCAGGCGGCGCGCGCACCCACGAAGCAGAGGCGCCACCAGCGCGGAGACCCTCCGAGAACAGTAGAGGCGTCATCAACGACGCCGGGACCCCCTGAAGGCGAAGAGGCGAACAGCGGCGCAGGACCTCTGCAGACGGCGAAACCTCAGCGGCGTGCTCCGGCACCAAACGGCGAGGGGAAAAAAAAGAACGGGCAGGTGAGAAAAATAAAAGTCTGAACTGGGTGTGATCCATGTACTGATGAAACAGAGACTGTAGGAGGTGGAAAAACTACGGAGACTGCAGCAGGCTGCACAAGAGCGGCTGCAGGAACTACAGCTGCATGGACCACGTCTGTGACGGCTGCTCTCTTCGAGCGGAGACCGTCACCTTCTGCCTCTGGAAGTACCGCCCGCTGGACTCACTGTTGGTCGGGTCATCATGTTAGGATCCAGCGTGGTGTGGGAGGAGGTGAGTCCATTAGTGCAGACGGACACTCAGAGACACGAGTAAAAAGTCAAAAAAACTTTAATAACAAAAACTCAGAGCTCAACTGTGGCTGTAATACAAAAAGTCCAACATGACGAAGTACTCACAAAAACCAAGGAGCTGACACGACACACCAGGCAGGAAGACGAGATGACCCGACAAAGACATGCACACAAATGCAAACTTATATACACAGTGTAAGAATTATGAGGAGGTCAATATTAATACTGACCTCTTTATCCTTAATTAATCTACTTATTCAGATTGAATAGTAAATTCACGGATTCTGTTCTTTTTCAGTTTACCCAATATTTCTGTGATCTTTATGATGGATAAATACACAAAGCCATTAAGTGACAAAGACGTTAACTTAGTTTGATATGTCAAAGAGACACTATCATTTATTTAAAATAAATCAACTAAATTAACACCATTACACTTGATTGACATGATTTCACTTTCTTTCAATTAAAACGTCAGCACACTTAAATTCAACA
>JBBPBX010008039.1:0-51269 GCA_038048925.1 Garcialebias charrua
GCCAAGAATGATTTTTAATGCACCTCATGGTCCATTCTTTAAAGCTCTGGTTTTTCAAGTACTGATCACGACGTTTCCATTGGTCCTCTAACAGTTTCACAGGCGTGTGATTGGTCGACTTTATTTAGTTTGGGTTTTAAAAACGCGTTGTGGCTCAGCTCCTGCCACACCCCTCCGCCTCTCTCTCTGCTACACGGCAGTAAACAGTGTCCTGACTCAAGATCCAGTAAGTTTTCACTGCTGACCGATGCCTGACTCATGGTGGTTCCTCTCCCTAAAATACACCAAGATGTGTCCAAAAAACGAGGGAAGATTGTTGCATAGCTTGAGAAATACTCCAGCACTGTTTCCCTTTGGTTTGACTGAGTCCCTGTCAGTGTTTTCATCCATGTTTGCTGTCCTGTTTGAAGCGGCAAGGCGTGGCATGCGTCTCTGAAAGGTACATCGCAACCCTTCACGGAGCTCACCTGCAGGGCGAGGTCGACACGCCCAGAACACGAGCAGGTCCGACCGCATTTTCTGCTTTCACATCTTGTCGTTTTTTTGTGTTTTTTTAAGTCAGCCTCAGTTTTATGTATCACTGTGCTCAATATCACTCTCAGAGTGTGCCCTTGTGATAATGCGTGCTTCACAGTAAACTTCAATATTTGACTTTATCTGATTCGACAAATCGTTCTGGAAACAAGGCCCGTTTTTGTTTCTTACATCCATGAGATGTGTCATTCTTCTTGGGTGGACCTGTTTGAGTCATAGATTTTTGATTAAACACCGTAGATCTTGATGGGATTAGGTCACTCTGAGTGATTTAAATGATTTGCCATGAGTATTTACCGTAGGTGAGATGTGGAGAGACATGGTCATGGTGCGATGAAATACAGGCTGTCTCATTCATTTCCTCCCATTCTCAGAGTTAGCTAAAGGTGTATTTGGATGGATGTGCTCATATTGTTGCTCCGATGACCCCATCAGAATGTAGCCACATGAGCAGCCCCCACGTTAACAAGCCTGTTGTTACTCTGCTCGCTCAGGTCTGTGGCTGAGGGATCCTGACATTAGCCTGAGCTGCTGATCCACCTTGTTGACTCAGTGTTTTCTCAGCATACAGTTTCACACTCACCAGAAACAAAATGACCTATGTGACCCAGTGCAAACAAGTTTTCTATTAGTTGTCTATTCTTTGAGTGTGTAACTTTTAAAAACCTCTCGCTCCTGTATCTATTCTTTGAGTGTGTAACTTTTAAAAACCTCTCGCTCCTGTAGCTTTGCAAGAACTTGTGCAATTAAAACATCCAAACTTGCAGCTCAATCTGGAATCCTGTGTGTGTTACATCTATTGGTAGCAATGCAGACGAAATTAGCAACAACAACAAAAAATAGCAAAAGATTACCACATAAACACTGGGATTGTGGTGAAACACGTGAGAAAACCCAGCCCTCTTTGGAGCTCAACAGCTCAGACATGGTAGAAATAGCAGTCAAAGATGAAACGGGTCACAGAAGGTTGGACTTGACATGTTCGAACTGGCACAATGATTCCTGCAAACAGTTAAAGTTTTATGATTTTTAGCAGTTTTCATAAAGTGTTTCTAGCTGATTCAGTTGCACATGGATAGCTCTTAGCACGACTTTCACATGTTGTACAGTATTAAGATGCACCTGAAGCTATTAGATCTCATTTACGAGCTTTACGTGCAAATAAAACACAGCCCGGTGGGCTGTCCGCAGAGCAACAGCTGTTTGTGTCAAGTTTACAACACAATCAGACACCTGAACTGTGTGATTATTTGACATCAGTGCAGTTATTTGCTCAACGTTTGATGAGCCTAATTACCAAATGGACACAAAATGAGAGACCTGAAAGAGCAAACGACGATTAGACTTCCCAGAGCTGGATATCAGAGCAAACACTAAAGATTTGAAGCCATAAAACTGCACCGCTGTAAGACAATGTGCTGACAGCCAACAGCTCTGTGACATCCCCACTGGGTTTAATTAGGTGAATATACTGCAGCAGAGCACCGCTCAGACTGTTGGGCTGTGAAGGCTGCACAGAAGTCTGTTGGAGTCAGTCTCCCCACCATCACAGACATTTACACCTCCAGATGCAGGAAAAGAGCCACCTGCATCATGAAAGACCTCACTCACCCAGCACACTCACTCTTTGCCCCACTCCCCTCAGGACGGAGGTTGAGGAGCATCAAATGTAGAACCACTAGACTGAGGAACAGCTTCTACCCTGAGGCTGTTAGACTCATGAATAAATAAAAATAAAATAAAAAAATAAACACTGCAAAATATCACATCATGCTGATGCTGATCTGTTTTCTTGTTGCTGTATTCATCTGTGACCATCTGCTCATACAAACTCATGTTCGTGCTGCTGTTTATTCCCACTATATTAGGCTTAGTGTATTACTAGTTGATGCTTTTCTTAGTTAGTTCTAGATGTTATTACTGTTTTTCTCTTTCATTGTTGTTGGATGTAACTGGGACCTTGTACATAATCTCGTTTTCATCTCATGTACCACATGCGGTGCAAATGACAATAAAGACTCTCTGACTCTCTGACTCTGACTCTGTGATTGACAGCACATTGTGATCACAGTGGGTCCAGTCAGCTCCGAAAACAATCTAAACAAATGTGAAATTAAAGAGAAACTCAGACGTTGTCCTGGTCATCCAATGTGATTAATAAAATCCTGACAAATTCCACCCATCTATTATCTTTACCCGCTTCTTCCTTTTCAGGGTCACTGGTGCCCATGTCCAGCCATCAGTGTGCGAGAGGAGGGGGACACCCTGGACAGGTCTCCAGTCCATCACAGGGACACATAGAGACAAACAAGTCAAATAACCACTCACTCTCTCACCTGGGGACAATTATTAGAGTTACCAATCAGTCTAACATGCATGTTTTTGGTCCATGGGAGGAAACCGGAGTACCCAGAGAAAACCCACACATGCACAGAGAGAACATGAAAACTCCACCCAGAAAGGCTCCCGCTGGGATTTGAACTGGGGCAACCTGCTCGCTGAGAGGCGGCAGCTCTACCAGCTGCACCACCGTGCTGCATCCTGACAAAATGAACACCTTTATTGAAGATTCTGATAAACCATCAATTATCTCCTGCTTGCTCTGGAGTCGGGTCACGGGGGCAGCAGCTTCAGCAGGGAGGCCCAGACATCTCTTTCCACAGCCACCTCGTCCAGCTCCCCTGGATGGATTCCAAGTCGTTCCCAGGCCAACCGAGAGGCATAGTCTGTCCAGTGTGTGGGTCTTCCCTGTGCTTTCCCCCCAGTCAGACATGCCTGAAGCACTTGTATCTGCAATCATCTTTCGGTCAGAGTCCGTAACAGTAGATGAGGGTAGGAACGTATACCAACCGGTAAACATAGAGCGTAGCCTTGCAGTTCAACTCCGTCTTCACTATAACAGACCAGGACACTGTACGCAATACAGCAGAAACTGCACCAACCACTGTGATGGACCGAGCAGTCAAGGATAAAGCCAGGCACAGGTTTAAATTCAAAAATAGTAATTTTATTTAACCCAAACAAAACTTGGGGTAAATAATGAAAAAATACAAAATCGGGCCCATAAATGAGGTCAACGTAACAGACTTGAACTCAGACTAACTCAAACTTAACTTTGTCGAGCTCACATTTCATTCTTCCCTCACTCATGAACAAAACCCCAAGATACAGTACAGAACAATACACTTGAACTCTTCAACTTGTGACACCTCCCCCCAACCTGGAGAGGGACAGTTTCTTTTATTGTACTTTATTAATCCTCAATGGGGAGATGAATCCTCTCTTTTCTGACTGAAGACCGACTGAGGATTCCGATAAACAGTCTTTTATATATTTAAGCAAAACAAAGGAGGCAGACAAAATGCTGTTTCTTCTGAAGATTCCCAAGAAGTAAAGTTTAACTGTACTAAATCACTAGAGGAAGTGGTCCTACGTAGAGGCTCAGGACAGATTGTGTTCAGACTATCAAACATTTGTAGATAAGGGGAGTCCAAACCACCTCTGAACACTTGTTTTGCCACAGGAAGTAGCAGCTTTAAAAAAATTATCAGTCTGACGAGCCTTCCTGCTCATTCTCTCCCACAGATGGGTGCATCGAGTCAACACGTGTCACTTACTGGCTTTCTAAAAATGATCGCGATTCTGCTAATCCTCGAGCTTCTTTGCTTCTAATCTCCGTCTTCGAAATCTCCTCCCACAGTCACCTTGAAACTGAATGCAAAATCAAAAACCGTTTCTACCCATCATTGTGCCTCAGGTAGTGTGTGCCTGACATCATCCTGCCTTTTGTAGGTTTCAACAGACTCACTGATTCATACTCTAAACAGCGTTGTTGGTGTATCTGTAGTGATTTTCGCGCCTGCACATCAGCAGGAACTCAAACTGCTGTCACTAATTATAAATGTCAATTTGCTTTAAAGTTTGACCACTTTTACATAAGTTATCTTGTAGGAGGAGATGCAAAGACGACACAGAAGACGGGATGCAGAACTTCACTTTACTCAACTCCAACAGTTCTGGCGGTAAGCACCAAAAACACACCTTATACATGAACCCTTTCACAATAAAACATCCGGTAAAACATCCGGTCCACTGGGTGTGAGTAGAGTCCCCTAGTGGTCCACCACACACGCCCCCCCAGAACACCCAGTAAGGTCCATTACTAGTCCAGAATTTTAGGTTTGATCAAACGACCAGAACGGCTGAACCTGGGCCCTGCGGAACCAGTCTGATGAAGCGGAGGGCGACGAGGAGGGCCTGCAGAAGAGTCGGGCTCCGCTGGCCGTTGAGAGTCTCTGGAAGGAGGACTGCAGTCCGTTAGCGACGTGGATGGAGGCCTGCCCCTGCGAGGAGCCTGGGCCGTAACAACCTGATCATCTGACATAACATGAGCTGGTTTAAGCCTATCGATACAGACAGTCTCAGTACGACCCCCTAAATCCAAAAGGAAGTGCTTTGGACCTGGTTGGAGAACCCGAAATGGGCCATCATACAAGGGCTGTAGTGGTGTCCTGTGTGCATTGTGTCTGACAAAAACAAATTTAGAGGACTCCAGACTCTTAGGGACAAATGACTGCGGTAAACAATGGTGTACCGGGCCAGGGATATGAAAAGAGCCCTCCTGAGATGAAAAATGGTGCAACGGTGGAGCGAACTGTGGTGAGGGAACCTCAGGTAAAAACTCGCTGGGGACGCGCACAGGCTGACCGAAAACCAGTTCAGCCGGGGAAGAGCTCAGGTCCTCTTTGGTTGCGGTACGTAAACCCAACAAAACCCAGGGAAGACGGTCAATCCAGTTGTCACCGGTCAATGCAGCACGAAGTGCAGCTTTCAATGACCTGTGAAACCGTTCACACAAACCATTAGCTTGGGGGTTGTAAGCGGTGGTCCTGTGGACGTTAGTCCCCAGACCCTTGGCCATGGTAGACCAAAGCTCAGAAACAAACTGAGGGCCCCTGTCCGATGTAATGTCTGAAGGGGGGCCAAAACGCGCAACCCAGGTAGACAAAAATGCCCGGGCCACCACTGCAGACGTTGTGGATGCCAGAGGAACCACCTCAGGCCACCTGGTGGTCCGGTCTATCATAGTCAGCAGATGAGTAAAACCTTGTGATGGAGGCAGAGGGCCCACCAGGTCTACGTGCACATGGTCAAACCGCCGACCAGGAATGGAGAAAGGTTCCAAAGGTGCTTTGGTGTGCCTGTTAACCTTAGCACGCTGGCATGGGACACACGCTGCTGCCCACTCCTTAACCGCTTTACGCAGACCGGGCCAACCAAACTTCGAAGCGACCAGTTTCACAGAGGCTCTAACACCTGGATGAGAAAGGGAATGTAAAGAGTCAAAAACGTGGCGTCGCCATGAAACTGGAACCAGAGGGCGGGGCCTGCCAGTAGAAACATCACAGAGCAGGAGGGGACCTCCGTCATTCACTTGCCGTTCCTCCAACTTGAGGCCTGTAGGCCCGGACTGGAGCTCGAGTATTTCTGCGTCGCTACGTTGGTCCGCATCCATAGCAGAAAAATCGATGCCAACGTACACGGGAGAGATCAGCACCCGGGATAGACAGTCGGCCACCACGTTGGATGCTGAATGTCCGTAGTAAATTCAGACACCGCTGCGAGGTGGCGTTGCTGGCGAGCAGACCAGGGGTCAGAAATTTTTGACATAGCAAACACCAAGGGTTTGTGGTCAACGTATGCAGTGAACTGGCGGCCCTCCAGGAAAAATCTGAAATGGCGTGTAGCCAGGTAAAGTGCTAGCAACTCCCTGTCAAAAACGCTGTATTTAAGTTCATTGTCCCGCAACGTACGGCTGAAAAATGCAAGCGGCTGCCAAACCCCGGAAACCTGCTGTTCTAACACAGCCCTCACCGCAACATCAGATGCGTCTGTTGTCAAAGCTATTTGTGCTGCTGGGGATGGATGGGCCAAAAGGGCAGCAGTGGCCAATGCAATTTTAGCATCACCAAATGCCTGGAGGCGTTCTGGTGTCCAGTCAACACTGTCGTTGGGCTTTTTCTTTTTTAGCGCTCCATAGAGCGGTCGCAGCAGTTGTGCTGCCCTGGGGAGGAAACGGTTGTAGAAATTAACCATTCCCAAAAATTCCTGTAGCGCTTTAACAGACTGGGGCTGTGGAAAATTGGACACCGCCTGCACTTTGTTTGGTAACGGGACAGCACCACTGGCAGAAATGCGGTGGCCCAAAAAATCAATGACTGACAACCCAAACTGGCATTTCGCTGTATTTACAATCAGGCCATGTGCTGCTAGGTGCTGAAAAACCTCACGGAGGTGGGACATGTGCTCTTCAGCCGAGCTGCTAGCCACAAGGATGTCGTCCAAGTACACAAACACGAAGGACAATCCCCTTAAGACCGAATCTATCAACCGCTGGAACGTTTGGGCTGCACATTTTAAGACCAAAAGGCATGCGCAAAAACTCAAACAGGCCAAAATAATAATAATAATAATTGTCTATTCCTGTCATCTGCGTATGTTTCCCATACACAGACGAAATTCGTCTCTGCATTTAACCCAACCACCTACCAGGTGGTGCAGTGAGCAGCCATAGAAAGCGCTCGGGGAGCTGGAGAAATAGGTGTGCACTCATAGACACCCCAAGGTGTGTAGTGGCCGGGACGCGAACCCGCGTCCTTCGGGTCCCAAGTCAAACGCCCTAACCACTACACCATCTTGGCTCCAAAGGAGTGATAACAGCGGTCTTAGGGACATCCTCCACATGCACAGGAACCTGGTGGTACCCCCGTACTAAATCTACTTTAGAAAAAATGGAGGTCCCAGCCAGGTGCACAAAAAAATCCTGGATGTGGGGGATGGGATAACGATCGTTCTCTGTGATGTTATTAAGGCGGCGGAAATCCCCACATGGTCGCCATTTGCCGTCTGCCTTGGGCACCATGTGCAGGGGGGAGGCCCACGGACTGTTCGAACGTTGCACGATGCCTAAACGCTCCATGTTAGCAAACTTCCTGCGAGATTGCTAGCTTAGTAGCATCGAGACGGCGTGCACGTGCGAAAACAGGAGGGCCCGTTGTGGGGATATACCGTATTTTCTGGTGTATAGGTTGCACCTGTGTATAGGTCGCACTATCCAATTATCACCAATAGATTGGAAAAATCCCTAGATAGGTCGCACTGGTGTATAGGTCGCACCTACATTTAGCTCTGCTGCAAATGTCTGCCACAGGAGCGCACAGCAAGGCTTTTAAGAAGATTAACACTTAAAAACAATTATTTGTTTGATAAAAATTATAGCAAATATGTGTCTGAGCTGAACTTTTCCTTAATAAATGAACGTAATTGTGAAATGAGCTGGATTTAAAAATTTGTTTTGTCGAAAGTGATAACAAGCCGTATATAGGTCGCACCTGAGTATAGGTCGCAGGCCTTGAAAAAAACATAAAAAGGTGCGACCTATACACCGGAAAATACGGTAATGTTCGATCCCATGTTTTGTGTTTGTGTTGGCAAAATTAGGAACAGTCAGCGAGGGGAACTCAGACAATAAACGCTGAAACACGTTACCCGAAGCTAAAAAGTTAGCATGCATTAAAGGCCCAGCTCCTCGTGTAGAACAATGCAGTGACGAAAAGGACACAGCGTCGATCAAACGTCTGTTAGCAACATCAACAAGGAGCCCGTGATCCTAAAGAAAATCAGCCTCTAAAATAGGAACTGAGCTCGCAGCGACAACAAAGTTCCACTGGAAGTCCCGGTCATGGAAACAAACAGTCACCAACCTTTCACCAAATGTCTTGATGGGAGAGCCATTAGCCGCAGTTAGCAGCGGCCCGCAGCCTTCTGCCAACCTGTCGGAGCCAGACGGGGGGACGAGGCTCTTCTGCGAACCAGAGTCCACCAGGAACCGCCTCCCCGACCTCGAGTCTTCTATGAACAGCAGCCTTTCCTTGTCGCCAACGGCCGCGGCTGCTAGCGGGCGCTGGCGTTGTCGTTTCCCTGCGGCTTGAAGCTGCACGGCGGGATGCACCATTGTGTTTTGGCGCCAAAGCGCTGGTGGTAGAAACAAAAGGCGGCTCCTGTCCGCCTGCGGGTAGCGACCCCTGCCACCACCGATGGCTCGTCCGGCGCTGAGGGCGTTGCTTGAAACTCAGGTGCTGCTGGAGATCCGGGGACCGCCGCCTGGACTGCGAAGGTCCTCGTGGTCAGGAGGATGCGGTGAGCTTCTTCCGCCAGCGAGCGGTAGTCTCTCTGTTGCAACAGCGGGGAGTTGGCCAGCACCGCGCGCACTGGAGCCGGTAGTTTACGGAGGAAGAGGTGGAGGAAAAGGAACCCACCGTCGTCTGATCCCAGCAAGGACAACATGCTCTCCATCAGCTCAAGAGCTGTGCCATCGCCCAAACCGGAGAGGGAAAAAAGTTTCTCGGCGCGCTCCGCGTCGGAGAGGGAGTAACGCCGCAGGAGGAGCTGCTTGAGAGCGGCGTACTTTCCGTGTGCCGGAGGGTCCCGGAGCAGGGTCATTGCTCGCCGGGTGGACAGCGGATCCAGCGAGGTGACTACATAGTGGTATTTGGTGTCGTCTGAAGAAATCCCGCGAAGAGCAAATTGTGCTTCGATGTGGACGAACCATGACGGAGGGTCGTGCAACCAGAAGTCCGGGATTTTAACGGCCACCGAAAAAGCGAGCGGGGCCGCCTGTGGAGGTTCCACAGCAGCAGACATCTGAGAAGAGCTGGTTGGACCTTCAGATGTTGACATGTTCAATTCACGTGGGTCACCAGTGTAGGAGGAGATGCAAAGACGACACAGAAGACGGGATGCAGAACTTCACTTTACTCAACTTCAACAGTTCTGGCGGCACCAAAAACACACCTTATACATGAACCCTTTCACAATAAAACATCCGGTCCACTGGGTGTGAGTAGAGTCCCCTAGTGGTCCACCATAATCTTAACATTTATACATCAGCTGATAACTAACCTGTCTTTACAGCAAAAAACATAAACTAAACATAATAATTATTTTATCCTTTGCAGCTGCCAGGTTGTACTTCCTTCAGCTGCTTCAATGGTTAGCTCATCACTGACAGGCGAGTTTTGCTTCCACTCAAATTTCTCACACCATTCACATTAGTCTTTGTTTTTTAAGTCTGCCATGCCGTTCTGCATCTGTACAGGTGACGCAAGACAGTACTGTACAGTACTTGCTTCTTTAAAGGGATAGTTCAGAGTTTATGAAGAGGTTATTATCAGTTACTGTCTATCCTGATCTACTATCTATCTATAGCTGCTGAGGTCATTATGATCATCAAGCTGCTAGTAGGGCCTGCACTGCTAACGCTGCTAGTGGGATCCTCCATCTGCCTGCACAGAACGAACATACGGACCCGTTCAATTCTGTGAGGAAACCTTGGATTTTCTCTGTCTGCTGGACCCAGTTCTGGACTGCGGTCTGTGTGGGCCCTGCTACGATCATTACTACCATCAAGCTGCTGACCGGCCCTGCTAACAAGACCATGCCGCTAACAAAACAGAACCACGATGTTGAACGAACCTCACTGCTAACCAAACCACACTGTAGATGTTTTTCCTTTTTCAACTTTGGCACCTTGTTTTTTTTGTATTTTAGTATTTTTTAATATGTTTTTAGTATTTTTGCTGCATGCTTTTTTTTTTGGTGAGTCGAGACGGTTCTTCTAGTCCTAAGCATTTCATTGCACTGTTGACCTTGATGATTTTGCACATGACAAATAAACTAAACCTGAACCTATCCAGAACAAAGTTGATCGCTGCCATCTTGAAACAACGCCCATTTTCAAATTCCATATCTGTTCAGGTATTAGTCATTTTATAGTTACATCTCCATCAATTTAAAGTAGACAAGTATTTACAGTATATACAAGTTTAAGGTTAGTTGCACCAAAGACTGTAGGCCTTTACCTAAAATATTCCACCTTATAAAACATGTTCAGTGCATTCAAATAAAGTAATTATCACATAATCACTAAACTATTTTATTATTTTTACTCAGCATTCTGTTTCATTAGATAGATCTAGCATGCTGGAGTTGTTTATGGAGTTGTTTATGTGTCTGTACGTTGTCAAGTGATGTAGCAGAGCTGGAGTTGTCTTGTGGAAAGGGAGGCCAGCTTCACAGTCAACACTGTGGTGACAACAGGTGGTCTGTGTGACCAGCTAACTGCGTGATTTAGAACATCTCATTCTATCTACCGGTAAGTGGCATTATGTCGGCTCCACATCAACACCTGTGACTCATTTGATTCACGCTGTTGGTTTCTTTAATGAATACCCACATCTTCACAGGTTGTGCAGTAAAATTAGTGGTGTATGAATTGTCAGAAGTAGTTTAAGGAGGCTTGTCATTGTGTCCTTATTGCAGAGCCTTCTGTTTCTGAGTTCATCTCTCACCCTGAAGGGGTCCGACTTACTGCTGGCAGTGCAAACTGAAAGTTATGCACCATAACTCATGTTCCCTGAAGGAAGGGAACGAGGTGTAACATATGCTATAGGAATTGCGCCCCCACGCGATTACCTGAAGAAATACATTCACGCCTTTACGGCAGGGGCGTCAGCGTCGCGCCAGAGGCCCCGCCCTCTGGGTGCTTAAGCCGCTGACGCCCATTCATCAATCTCCAAGATGCACTTCACCGAGCTTTCAGCATTGAAAAGGGCCAAGTATGTTGCACCTCGTTCCCTTCCTTCAGGGAACATGAGTTATGGTGCATAACTTTCAGTTCCCTTTCAGTCATGTCTCTCGGTGCAACATATGCTATGGGAACGTAATTCAATCACGTAGAGAAATGAGAAATGCTCAGTGAAATGCTCAGTAAAATGCATGCTAGTGTGAACGTCTGCCTCTATTCAGCAGGCATCTCAAGGCTGCTTTCTACTGTGTGTTAGAAAGGACAGCCTGAGTGACATCACACACAGTAACATCCAAACTGTAATGCTTTGCAAAAGTGTTAAATGAGCTCCAGTTCACAGCAGCACAAATGTCTGCAACTGGTACACCCTTGAACAGTGACCACGAGGTGGCCAAGCCCCAAGTAGAGTGAGCGCGCACTCCAGAGGGCACCTGTTGACCTTTGCTACTGTACGCCCTTTTTATGGCCTCAGTCACCCAGTGTGAGAGGCACTGCTTTGATAGGGCCTTTCCGGTAGCAGGTGCTGCAAAGCACACAAACAGTTGATTTGTTTTTCTCCATTTGGCTGTTCTCTGCATGTAAGTGCTTAAAGCTCTCACGGGGCAGAGAGCCTTCAGCCTTTCCTGTTCCTGAGTGAGGACAGGAGCAGGTGGAAAAGAAGAGAGATCAAAGTCCAGACTTCTGTGGTTTAGAGTCAAGACCTTGGGGATATATGCGGGATTAGGCCTTAGGGTGACCTTTGACCCATCAGGGGCGAACCTGGTACACATTGGGTATACGGACAAGGCATGGAGGTCACCCACATGTTTTGCCAAGCAAAGAGCCAGGAGAAGAGCGGTCTTATAAGATAATAAATCTATCTTATTGTCGCTCAGTGGTTCGAATGGGGGATCACAGAGAGCCTCCAAGACCAGACTAAGATCCCATCCAAGGTTCAAGATCCTGCTGGGGGGTCTCTTTCTCAGCACGCCCTTCATAAATTTTATTATGAGCGGGTGCGCGCCAGGCGTCCTGCTCCCCCAGCCTTTGTGACAGGCCGAAATTGCTGATAGGAACACCTTAATTGTTGAAAAAGAACGACCTTTCTCCAGCAAGTCCTGAAGAAAGGTGAGGAGCTGAGCCAGGTCACATGAATAAGAAATAATATTTCTTTCTGTGCACCAGGCTTCAAAAATACGCCATTTCCGGGCGTAAAGAGACTGAGTTGACACAGCTCGTGCATTTTGAATGGTATTTACCACATTCTCTGGCAGGCCTGAGAACACCAGCTTGTCCCTTTCCGCCGGGGTCGGGTCGTGGGGGTAGCAGCCTAAGTAGGGAGGCCCAGACTTCCCTCTCCCCAGCCACATGAAGCAGCTCCTCTGGGGGAATCCCAAGGCATTCCCAGGCCAGCCGAGAAACATAGTCCCTCCAGCGTGTCCTGGGTCTTCCTCTGGGTCTCCTCCCGGTGGGACATGCCCGGAACACCTCACCAGGGAGGCGTCCAGGAGGCATCCTAACCAGATGCCCGAGCCACCTCAACTGGCTCCTCTCGATGTGGAGAAGCAGCGGCTCTACTCCGAGTCCCTCCCGGATGACTGAGCTTCTCACCCTATCTCTAAGGGAGAGTCCAGCCACCCTGCGGAGAAAACTCATTTCAGCCGCTTGTATCCGAGATCTCGTTCTTTCGGTCACAACCCAAAGCTCATGACCATAGATGAGGGTGGGAACGTAGATCGATCGGTAAATTGAGAGCTTTGCCTTTCGACTCAGCTCTCTCTTCACCACGACAGACCGGTACAGCGCCCGCTTCACTGCGGATGCTGCACCTATCCGCCTATCGATCTCACGCTCCAGTTTTCCCTCATTCGTGAACAAGACCCCGAGATACTTAAACTCCTCCACTTGGGGCAGGACCTCATCCCCGACCCGGAGAGGGCATGCTACCCTTTTCCGGCTCAAGACCATGGCCTCGGATTTGGAGGAACTGATCCTCATCCCGGCCGCATCACACTCGGCTGCAAACCGCTCCAGCGAAAGCTGTAGATCACGATCTGATGAAGCCAATAGGACCACATCATCTGCAAAAAACAGAGAAGCGATTCTAAGGCCACCAAAACGGATCCTCTCAACACCTTGGCTGCACCTAGAAATTCTGTCCATAAAAGTTATGAACAGAATCGGTGACAAAGGGCAACCTTGGCGGAGTCCAACTCTCACTGGAAACGAGCCTGACTTACTGCCGGCAATGCGGACCAAGCTCTGACACCGGTCGTACAGGGACCTAACAGCCCATATCAATGGGCCTGGTACCCCATACTCCCGGAGTACCCCCCACAGAACCCCCCGAGGGACGCGGTCGAATGCCTTTTCCAAGTCCACAAAGCACATGTAAACTGGTTGGGCAAACTCCCACGCGCCCTCCAGGACCCTGCTGAGGGTGTAGAGCTGGTCCAGTGTTCCACGACCAGGACGTAAACCACACTGCTCCTCCTGAATCCGAGGTTCGACTATCCGACGGACCCTCCTCTCCAGAACCCCTATGTAAATATTTAATACGTATGCATATGTAAATATTAATAATGTAAATATGTATGTAAATATATAGACATATCCACTCATGCATATATCTGATAAAAATGTAAATACAAGAAAAAACAAACAAAAAAACATAATCATAGGCTCATGCAAAAACTAAAGTTTTTACATTTTTCCTAGAAATACCAGTCCTTTGGGGCCTTTTTCAAAATCAGTGGAAGTGCATTCCATTTTACTGGAGCACAAACACAGAAGCCAGCTTCTCATGTTTTGGAAAATGTAGAAGTTAGAGCTATGTCACTGTGGTCTGCTGACTGGAGTCATATGACTGGTGCTTTATCAGTCAACATGTTTTCATATGTTGTGGTGTAAGACCATTTAATGCTTTATTTTCCAGTAGCAGGATTTTGATTCTACTTGGAAAGCCAAAGCAAAGGTCTAAGAATGAATGTAGTGTTCAAACAGGTACCAGTAAGAATCACATTTTCAACCAGCTGTTGGTTTACTTCACATTTTGGGAGGCCTGTTAAAAAAGGCCAGTAGAATAGTCCAGTCTGCTAGTTATGAATGCATGAATTAATTTTTAAAGTCAGACAAATACAAGCTCAAAGTTTTAAGAAATGTTCCTCAAATGATAAAGAAGCCAGTTTACTGATGTGGTTAAATTGACTTTTAAAGATTAGATCATTATCTAATTTTACACCGAGGTTTCGTGCTTCTGTTTTAGACTCCAGAGGACATTTTTGCACAGAAAATGAATATTTCTGTTTTATCTTGGTTTAGTTGCATAAAGCTGTGTGACATCCACACACTATCATTTATTCATTATGTAAGAGCGTCGAGGGGGTCTGCATCATCAGAAGATGAGGAGATGTACAACCGGAGATCATCTGCATATGATCAGAATGTCATTTACAAGTGAAAATGTATATAAAACCAATCAAACTTGACTGGACTGTTCATAACTGTTTTACTTCAACAATATGTGTTATATATTCTGAAGGGAAGAGCTTGAACTCCAGTGTTTGAGTCTGATTTTTACTCTGCACTCAGCTCTGATCCACCACACAAATTCTCCGTCATCACCGAGGGCTGCAAAACAAATGTCTGTCTGTATGCGTTGGGTTTTAATTTGATTTTTTTTTTCAGATAAAACAACATATTCAACTAAACGTTTCGCACTCACACTGAACTGTTCAGTGATTAGCTTGAGAAGGCAGATGACTTCAGCTCATCGGACTCATTTGAACCAAATCAATCTCCATCAACAAATCAAAGGGCATGAATGAGTAACGATGAAAAACTCTCACGGCAATGTGATCACCAACAACCCCACCCTTCATTTTTAATTTCCTTGTCCTTCCTTTTTGATTTTGCCCCCCACTTTTTCATCCCCTCAGTTGCATTCCTTCATATCAAAACCTCTTTACTGAAAAGAGAAGCAGTAAAGCGTCAAAGACTGTGACCAGACATCAAAACTCACAAATGACAGGATGTTTGATTAAATATATGCCCATATGTTTTTATAATGAATGTGTCACTCGTAGCAACGGCGTGATTGTGACTGGTTCATCTGGAGTCTGTTGCCATGGCAGCGTGTGTACAACCAGTGTTTGAGGAGTTCCCCCCTCAGTGAGTCATCAGCTGTCCTCACAGAGCAAATTTACATCTTCAGCATGTTGACAAAGACACGAGGCCTCATACACAAAGGAAGGTCTGCTGTGTGTGTGTGTGTGTGTGTGTGTGTGTGTGTGTGTGTGTGTGTGTGCATGCGTGTGTGCGTGTGTGTGAAAGAGACAGAGGGAGGGACAGCGAGCTTGGAGTACAAGGACGTGGAAAGAGGACAGACAGGAAATGGATTATGAGATCAAGCAGCAGAGAGGCTTGTCTGGGGTGTGGCCTGAGAAAGTGGGCGGGGCCTAAGTGGGCGGAGGGGTATTTTCTCATGTTTTTAGACTCAGCCTGAAATTAGTATCCTTGAGAGCAAGAAAGGAATTAGACTTGAAGAGACAGACAGACATCTAAAAGTAAGTCACAGAATGTTCTTTTGCTTCTCGGACTCGTTCTTTTCTGACTTTAAAGCTGTGTCAGGGAGTTTAAACAGAATTCAATGTGTTATTTTGTTATTTAGGATGCGTTAATGATGAAAAACAAACTTCACCTGTTGATCTCAGTGAGCTTTACTCTAACATCAGCTTCATTCTGGACAGGTTGGCTTTACTTCCAGATGTTTTACAGTGATTTGTTTTTGTGCTCTCTGGTGTGACTCTCATTTTTCCCCATTTTATGTGATTTCCATCAGTCAAATTAAACTGATTTATCTGTGGAAACTTTATCAACAAAGCCAGATTTGTAATTCCCTGCAGGGAAAGTAGGCAAAATTACATTTTCTTTATTTTTTTAGTAAATGTATAATTGTAAGTTTGAATGAAAGCAACTTTTTTTGTCCTTTTTTTTTTTAACATTAAAATTAGTCAAAGCTGGTTGAGCAGCTCGTCTGTTTGTGTTTTTAAGCTTATGGCTCCAGGCTGAAATCACGCATGTCAAACACTCGCAGACGTTCTGTGCAGCCTGACAGCAGATGAAAAAGTTGTGGGGGGAAACTGTGGCGGGCCTGATCACATGCACGCCAGCTCGGTGCCCCGTGTGCATGAGAGCAGCAGAGTTACGGGTCATGCCAGAATGTGTGTGTGAAAGGACCCAACCCTTGACCACTCCTACGCCGAGCACAGAACCAGCACATTCCAGCTCTGACCTCTCCCAGTGAGACTGGATTAGAACAAAACCAGCTCATTTATTGATATTTTTATTATTATTTTTAAACTGGTGTTGCTTTGTAGGGCGGCTGCACCCGTTTCAAGCCTGCATTCTGAGCGGATCAGCTCGGCGGGAGAACAGCGTGTGTTTTCTACAGTTATTTTAGGGAGTGGCATGCTTTCCTTCAAGCGTCAGACAAGCCCATACTCATCCATCGTCCATCATCGTCTCCACTCTACTGGTTCCTCTTACCCTCCCCATCAACGGCAAATTGTTTGCACAGAACCCAACTGTACTTACAGTGATCCATCAGCACCTCTGCATGCGCCTCCCCACTCATTCACGATCCTGAACGTTGTTTGGAGAGCGTGTCGGCCATTACTCACAGTAATTAGAAGTTAGGAGGCCACGCCCTGGGTTTGTGTGGAGTTTTAACATGAATGACGTCTTTTATGAAAGCCTTGTTCGGTTTAGCCGGTTGTGAGTTTTATCCATCCAACACATAAGTAAACCTTTTCTCTGGTTCTACCTCCAGCATCGTCATCATGTTGGTCGTCCTCGGTGGGATCTTCGTCCTTCACATCGCAGCCATCATCCTCCTCCTGGTGGCCACCATTGACAATGTAAGTGTTGGACTTCATCGTCACAGCATCGTGGGGTCTTGTGTGAGGGATGTGTCTTCAGGGACACGGTGGATGACAGAAGGTTTGCGCTGACACGTGTCTGCCTGCGCAGAAGCTTCATTCCTCTGTTGTTACCGGTTCAGTGTTCCTTTCCGGGCCACATGTTTGACATTTCTGGTTGACAGATCGGCCGAACGCGGTGTCAACGCCGCAGAACTCATCTGTACATGCTGCACACGCAACAATCTCACATTCCCGTCGGTGTTGTACTGAGTGTGGCATACCTGCAGGATGAGGTGTCGAACACCACGGTTACGTGCATTCCTCCTTTAGGGTGTCATGCATTAGGATTGTTCCTCTTTGTAGCTCGCCCAGATGTGAACTCATTTCTTGCCCACTTGTTAACACTCTGCAGAAACGTTAATGTTGATGACGCAGCTGCAGAGTTCGTGAAGTTTTGTTTGTCTGCCCTTCTCCTTCAGGCCTGGTGGGTAACTGATACCATGCACACTGACATCTGGGGTCGCTGGTTGAACATAAACGGAGTGTGGAACTACACCGAGCTCCCAACAGGCCCCTTCTACCCAACAGGTAACAAACATCTGGCAGGTTAAAGCTGTGCATCCAAAGATGAACCTGCCTGATGTTTTAAAAGAAAAACATCTGTGTCCTGTTTGTGTTCAGTACAATAAATTGTTGTTAAGATAAAAGCGTTCAGGTTAGATAATAAACCACTCATACAGACAACAGGGATTGTTAACGTAGCATGTGTTAAATGTTCAGCCTCAAAAAGTTCGAGCTGTTTGCTTCAGGGTTCCTGTGGAGGCTGCTCGGTCAGATTTTCCAGCTGCATTATGTCATTGTTCAAAATGCAGCCTAAGAAAGGCAGAGGAATATTTTTGTAAACAAGCAAAAAGAAAATACTTGTGTTATTTAGAAGAAAAAAACAGTTTTATCTTGGGAAAAGTTTTTACAACACACTGAGTCTTAATTTTATGCAGATAATGCATTTTTATCATAAAAATCCGTCACGTCTGCTTGTTGTCTGTATTGTTAAAATGTTTTATTAAAAGTCCTGCCATCTGGCACATCAGCTTTGTTTAAATATATATTAGGATCTTTTGAAGTGGAACTTGGTGGAAAGGTTATGAACTAATAGTATCTTACCTGTTGTAGATGGCTCTTTGAACAAACTCGGTTTGGAGAAATAAAGTTGATTAGTTTGAGTGGAACCAAGATTAAAAATGTTTTAGCGGTTCACGTGGATGCAACTTTAAACATTTTAGGTTTATTGAGCCGGAAACGTTACAACATTTCTGCAGGGTGTGCCACAAGCTGTACTGGGACTGTTGCCGTTTGTGCTTGTAAATAACAACAAAACAGATAAATAACTGTGTGGTGCAGATGTGACAGTGATGTAAAGGTCGTGTTTGCACGAACTGCTGTGAATCGTTTTATTTGGAGTTGTTTTAAGGCAGTGCACGTTGGCCCTTGAACTGACTAATCATTAACTCATCAATTTAGTCAGAAATAAACCATTTCCCCAAACTTAAGTCGTTCACAGAGCTATCTACAACAGGTAAGATAGTTGTTCATAAGCTTTTCGCAGCCTGAACTCTCTCTATGAGTTTAAAGAGGCTCTGCTGCCAAAACGTTTTGCCAGGATCTTGTTGTTCCTCACTTCTGAGTCACATCCAGTAAAATCGTGCTGACAGAACATCAGAATAACAAATGTAATTCAGCACACGCAGCTTTTCTTTAACCATGTTGCTCTCTGGCTCCCCCCGCAGATTACCTCCAGGCGGTGCAGGCTACCTCTGTGCTGGCGTGCATATTCTCCTTCCTGTCCCTCTTTGTGTTCATGGCTCAGCTCTTCACCCAGCCCAAGGGACAGAAGTTCATTGCTGCCGGAGCCCTTCAGTTCCTCGCATGTGAGTGTTACGTGGAAGCGGCGTGTATGCCTCTGCGTGTCATCTGGCGCTTTGCTTCATCCCATCTGACTTATGTTTCATCACCAGGCCTGTTCATCATGATCGCAGCTTCCATCTACACAGACCGCTTCCATACCGATGAGACTAATGGGAACTATGGCCACAGCTACATCCTGGCATGGATCGCCTTCGGTCTCACCTTCTTCTCTGGCGTCATTTACATTGCACTACGCAAGAAATAAGGACATTAGAACCAGTTGGCCCAGATGAGTTTGTCTTTGTGTGTTTTAGGGTTTAGCTGCTGGAGTAAATTCAGCTAAAATTACATCCTCAGATCGATCTGCGTTTGATTAACTGAGTCTGCTCATGTATAAAATTAAAAAATAATGATGCAAACTCAGTTCATCACGACTGTTTGAGTGCATTTTCAGCCCAGAGATGGGCTGGATTACTTCAGGGCATCTAAGGAGTGAGAATATTTTCGTTCGTTGTTAACTGAACAGAAAAGGTTTTCACGAGAGGCCATGATGGTAACGCTTCACAACCAGGGTACGAATCGAAATCTCTTAGAGCCCCGTTTGTGATGATTAAATAATGAACTAACAAAGGATCAGGTTTTATTCATAGAAGCAGTTACAGCTTCATTGAAGTTTTTTGCTGGATTTTTGTTACATAAGTTGCGATTTGTGTATAAGTTTGACCAGACGTGCAGTTAGTTTATAAAGTATTTCTGAGAGAGACCTCAGGTATTTGATCAGCACTTGTACTGTAAAGTGTTACCATATCTCATCAGTTAATATTCCTGGTTTGTAAAAACGAGTAAAACATGTCTTTTATGTACATGGATAATTATACAGTAGATAAAAAGGGTTTATTTTTATTTTAGGTGCTGTTTATGCATCATTTTATTGTTAGTTTATCAATTGTTTTTCAAAATAGCTGTTACTTTACTTTGTTTAGTTTAAATAATCAAACTGTAAAAAGGCAGCAGAGCCAGTTTGAAGTTTTAATGGCTGTGTATGTCAAGGTAGACTAATGTTGTTCAGACGGGGAGTTCAAAACTACTAATATCTTATAGATGAATTTGTCTTAAAAGATAATTGTAAAAGAGGGACACTCAACCCAAGTTAGATCGTACACGTATTTTATTTTGAAAACTTCAGGCGATGCAGAATGCAATGAGCACAATAAGGTTTCAGAGGGGCCTGCGATCAAACACTCTCACTTTTTCTATAAATCAACAAACCAAACGTGTTTCTGGTAAAATATCACACCACAACAGCCTTTTCAACTTGTGCTTCAGTTAGAAGGTAACTGGTTTGAATCTTTAAAACATAAACTGTAAATATGATTTATTTTCTCACAATGCTTTGTATGTCTGATGTTTTATTTGTGCAAATATGTGTTCTAAATGACAGTGATATTTACAATATTAAAACTTCCTTTTCATGAAAGATTGATGTGGATTTTTTTTCCATTTTGCTTCTACTGATCTACATACATATACTGTACATGCATACCGCACATACAGTACATGCATATAGTACATACAGTACATACATACATACAGTACATACATATACAGTATACATACAGTACATACATATACTGTATACATACTGTAACAAATCTATAGGCCGTTTGTGTAATCAAACACTTACGAGGTCAGTTTACTGACTTACCTATAGTTTAGATGAAAGATCCGAGCAGATTTTATCTACCCAAACCTACCATCAGTTTCACGGGGTCTCAACTTTTTCAGAATAAATCAATAAATCGGTGATGTGATTAGCCAGAAATGTAATTTCACGAGAGACTTCAACTTATGTTGGTCTACCAGAAAATAGACCTTTTATTGAAACTATCACAAAAATTACATTAAACATTTGTATCGATATTAGCTCTGATTTAATAACTACGTTGACAAGAATTCAAATTAAAAACAAACAGACAGTTAGGAACTTTTCTGTTGGTACATTTACTTGACAGATTAAAAGCTTATGAAAAATAAGAAATAGGAGGAAGAAATAAAGTGAAAGCTAAGTTAACTGAAATTGATTATTTTGAACCAACCAGGGTGGCAACCTTCCCCAAACAGGTCCAGCTGTACTTCCGACACGTGCAGCATACAAACAAGACTCTTTACCTGGTGACGATACGTCCCCTGGAGATGAGGGCTGAGAAGTTTATGGACACTAACGGACTGGGTGGTCCCGCTCACGTCCAGTCGACTTTGTGCGTGTATGGCTGGATCAGACGAGCCGGGAGCACGCTTTCACCGGCAGGAACAGGCCCCAATCGCACTGATGGATTTTCAAAATAAACTTCAGAAAACAAAATCTTTCAGAAATGAGTGTTTGGAGGCACAGCAAGGCTTTGCCGTGACTCCAGCTGAGACGTGGGTCTATTTGACACACTGACCGGAACGTCTCCAGCTTTCCCAGAGGAGAGAAGCAAGTTGCGAGTTAGTTCTCTCAAAAGCACTAAAGAAAAATGCAGGAAATTACCTTTATATGGGAGGCGGGGTCTGACCCACCTCCTTAATGACTACTGGCTGGTTTTAACAAAATAAGAGATGGGTTTTCATCTCATAGGCAGAATGGTCTCTGAAGGACAACAGGAAAACTGTTTACATAAACGGCCAGATGGACTGGCCTGTGAGCACAGAGAATATTATGACTAACTTCATAGACAAAACAGAGAAGTGAACAGCCTTTACGTTTACCCTGAACTGTGTCTTAGAATCAGAGCCTGCTTGCTCTGCAGAAATAAAACCAGAAAGGTCAAACTCATGCAAGTAACAGATCATCATTAACATGACAAAATATACTGTAGATCAATTCTGAATTAACACACATTAAAAAGAAAGTTCAATCTGATTAATTAGTGTCCATTAATTCATAATAATTGTAACAAATATAAGTGTCCACTAATCTCCTTGAGAGTTTCAAGAAGGTGTAACACTGAGAGTTTCAGAGAGATGTGGAGAGGTGTACTTGAAGGTCAAGACAGAAGGCCTGTATCACTACAGTCCCCCTTTTTGGAAGTCATCGCCTGTCCTTGGAGATGAGTTCCAACACGAAAGGATACCACCGAATGTCTCTGACCTCTATGTAATCCAGCAAGTGGAAAAAAAAAAGTCAAAAAAAGTTCAAAATTATACTCCCATAATGTTTTTGGAAATTCCATACTGTTCGTAGGTAATCCCATTGCGGTAAGCTTTCAATCCTTTGGAAAACATAGTCTGTTAACCCATGGAAAACTGAGTCTGTGATCCCTTGGAAAACAAAGTCTTATAATCCACAACGGTAAATCCACAACGATGGGGGTTATTGATTTCATCAGCAAGAATGGTTTTTAATCAGCATGTAGAGGGGATCCCTCGATTGAAGCAGAGGAGGCGGCCCTTGGATGAAGGTTGAAGACCAACGTTGGATCAGCAGGTCCCCACATCGAAGGTTGCAGGCTGGATGGCTTCCAGTCGGTGCCACCCTGGTTCAATGTGTCATGCAATTATGTGGTTTTAGGTGGGCTTATGATAGGGATTCTACATTAAGCCTTACCTATATGCACCTGGTATGTAAGCTATCATGGATTAGATCAGCTACAATTACCAATTAAGGGGTGGATCAATGCTGTAAAAATCAGATATAGGGATCTATACCTATAGAAATGTGGAGGGCTTCTGTAACGAAGGCCTCTTCATTCAAACTATTCCTCCATTCATTATTTAGTTTAGGTTAAACTAAAATAAAAAAATGAAATCTAGTTTGGTCTAAATGTCTGTTGTCTTTTAGACTTTTAGATTTGGTATTCCCTATAAATTTTGAAGTCTATGGCGAGACTCATCAAAATGAATAGACCTAGAATAGAAACGATCGCATCGGTTCTACCTAAATGATTTGGAGATCAGGGTAGATTATAGTACCTTAAGTAGTATTGATCTACAATGACTCTTCAAAGATTGAGATCTTTAACAAATGAACAGCATGTTGGCATAGTTAAATCCATTTAAGTCTTCAACTTATCAACAATCAAAACCTCTTTTGGCTGGGAGTGTTCAGAAAACAACAACAACTTCAATAACACAAAAGTAGCAATTAAGCAACTAAAAAGCAACGTTTCACTACGTCAAACTCACTCTGGTCGTCAGATTCCAACGTGTCACACACAAGAAAAACAGTTCTTAGCTTTATAACCGATGTCAATTAAATCCTGCAGATTTAAACGGTTGTTAAGGTTAGTTTTTGTTGTGGGTTTTATGCTTAGCGTTTCTAAGTTCTAGTTGGAACGGTTTCTTTTCGCAACTAGTATAGTTTAAACTGTTTAGTTTATTTACTATCCTGTGCTTGGACGACCTTATTTTCCCATGAAGTCTTTGAGTTTGCGAGATCTTTGTCGTTTGTGGGGTTATTGAAATCTTTGTCCTTGACATGGGCATGACCTAACATCACCCCCCTGTGGTCATGAGGGACCACGCGCACAGGTGTGGACGTCCGTCCATGGGCACGAGTTAGGATGCCTTTGTTTAGTTTAGGCTGTTTACGCAACTTAGAGTAGACAGTACGCAGGAACTTCTTAGGTTTTGGCCAACGTATCTCTGTACGTTTACCTCTTTCTGCGTAATTCAGGTGTGTCACAACTGTCGGCGCAGTCGCAGATGTGTCTGACTGGTCAGACAGCGACGGGTCACTGTCGTTGTGGCGTACGTCTTCCCACTTCATGACTGAAGAGGTGCTCTTTGAGTCCGTAAGAACTATGTCATCTCTGAGTAGTTCTAGATTCAAATGCCCTGGAACCAAGGTTTCATTGAAAGCTTGGCTGATGACTGAATTACCTGTCCCAGAGGACAGTACAGCGTTCTCGGTGTGTGATCCTTGGATCTCTACACCGTCCTCTACCCGTGGTAGGAAGTGTGAGTCTGCCCCCCATTAGTTTGAGGAGGGGTCCTCAAAATCTGTAACCATGAAGTCCAAGTGACTGTCAGCGTGTGGTAGACTGTCACTTTCTGGACTCAGATGTCGTTGAACCAAGACTTCACTGAAAGCTTGGCTGTATGCCGAATTACCTGTCCCACAGAACAGTACAGCGTCATCGGTGTGGGACCTTTGGATCTCCACACCCTCTTCTACCCGTGGTAGGAAGTGTTCAGTGAGTGCTGAAGGTGTCAGCTCGCAGAGGAGGTCCTCGTGATGGGCCAGAGGCTGGTCCAATTGTTGAGTCTCCTCTGTCTCACCTGTATATGAAGGTACACTTACCGGGCTTGTGGTCTCGGTTAGGGAATCCATTGTGGCCACAGCGGTACCTGCTGTTAGACAGTCAGTGTCCTGACCTTGGGGAGGCACCTCGATTGGCAGTGGACTGCTCACTGTGGCCCACATTGTCTGATTGCCATAATTTATAATCGCTTCAAAGCGATTTATAAAATCTTGGCCAACCACAAATGGAGTCTGGAGTGAGTCAAGTTCAGACACATATACCGGGTGGTATAGTGACATTTCGCCAATCTGCATGTGAACCATGGCTATTAGGGTTGTTCTCGTCTTTGCGAGGCCCTGTTGCTCACCATAAGTGTATTTCACAAAGGGTATTTGCCTGTCAACATCGTTAGCGGCGGTCCTTAGCTCCTCAAACAGTTCGGCTGACATGGTAGACACGTCTGAGCCGCAAACCAGGAGTGCTTCTTGCGCGAGGACCCCTTCCAATGTGAGTGGCAGGTAAGCTCTCTTAGCTCTTCCCCTTTTTATAAAGTTACACAGAAACCATTCAGGTTTTTTCACACGTTTCTGTGTACGTGTGACTCTGTGTAATCATCGTCGCTGTCAGCATCATGATGGCTGTCTGCCTCATGACCTTCAGGATGTGGATTTTCAGCATATTGTTTGCTGTCAGCATCTTGATTTTCAGGATGCTCATCATCAGCAATTTGTTTGCTGTCTGCAGCTTTGTCAATGTTGATGATGTTGTCAACTGTGTGCACTGAGTCGTTGCAAAAGGCAGTGCTACGCGTCGCTTCGTCAGGTTGAACAACGTTGTTTGTGTTATCATCAAGGACAACATCACACGTTGTATCAGCTTGGTCAACCACTGTAACATTCAAATCATTTGACAAACAACTCACAACCTCAGTCACGTCCACGCGCGGAGGCGCCGTTTCCACAATCTGGAGCATGTGTAACTCTTTGCATGCCTCGAACTGTGCAGTTCGAGGGGCAGGAGGGCCGCTTCTCGGGGGTACATGTCGGGACAGACCATTTTTCAAAGGGTCACGTTTCCCAGACATCAACTTCTCTCGAACTTCACCCACTGTGAGACCTAGGTGAGGACTCTTTTGGTTCGATCTGAACCATCTTGGTTCACCTAGAGAGCGAACACCTACCTTTTGTGGTCCATTGCTCATCTCAGGGTTCTCAACCTGAGGGGCAGGGGGTTCAGAACTCCCCGTGAACCGATCAGAGTCACCGGTCCAGCTGGACACAATCTGTGGTTCATTATCATGAAAAACATGTACAGTATACTCTCGCACTCTGTAGGAGAGGGAACCTCTTCTATTTCCTGCGAGTGGGATGTGACCTTTTGACCTGGGTACACCACTGAGGGTGTATTCCGCCGTTCGAGCATGTCAAAAATTTCCATAGCACACTGTTTAATTTCTGCCATGGTACTCTCTTTGCAATTAACATGGAAGCGAACACATTTCTTCTGGAAAGGCATGAGATTCTTAATGAAAAGACCTTTAAACTCCTCATTCTCCTCTAGTCCAGGGACAGTTTTGTCACCGGAGTAGACAGACATCAGCCTGTCGCAGAACGACAGGGGATTTTCCCACTTATCCTGACAGACTTCCACCACAGCTAAGTAATTAGCATACGCTGAAGCAGATGTCCATCTACGTGTGATAAAGGAGGAGGCCCCATCAGGTGATGACCTGTTTGAACGTCCATCTTTGTACTGATTTTCTGTGAAAAATCAAGTAAAGTGGGTCTTATTGCACAGTGTGCAGTCTCACCATGTGATGCCTTCGGCAGTCAACATGGAGTCCAAGATGTGAAATCAAATAAAAATCAGTGATTTTTATTAATTTGTCAACCTGTGACAAGGTCAAACAAAAACGGCTGTCGTTGTGAGATTTTTGTGAAAATCAAAACAAAAGATGCCTCATGTGTGTTATTTTAAACTTGCAGTTTTAAAATAAACAGGGACAGACAGCTTGTTTTGCACAGAACTTATGATAAAAGTGTCAAGTTTTATCAAAATGCAGACATGTCTGTATTAAATCTGTGTAGCTGTTCTGCCATCTACATTCGATTATATGTGAAAATCAAATGAAGGATGCTGTGTGAGTCTTTTACGTCAACTATACTCCATTCACTCTAATTAAAAAAACAGGAAAGTTGACCTCAGACTGAATTGCACCAAACTGTAGTCTAATGCAACCAGCACCCAGCAGGTGGGGGTGTGCAGCGCTGGATAAGTTTATCACAGCGACCACAATTCTCTTTCTGACCGCTATAGAGGCGCTGTTGTCACCTGTGAGCGCACCTGTGAGCTGCTAAACATTCACAGACGTCTAACAACGGATCAAAAACAGCAATCATAAAAATCTAGGGCATTGACGTGACAAAACTCTCGAAGCCCCGCCTCACAAAATACGAAACGATGTGAGAAACATTGGTTGAACTGTGAAACCTTTTAAACTGCATTTAAAAGAAATAAGGTCGGGCCCATAAAGCAGCTGCAGCTCCCGGTGTCACGTGACCTTGTCACATGGCGATCGGCAGTTTCAGAGCAACTGACTCAATCCACCCATTAAAATCCCAAAAACACCGCGATGAAACAGTCTTTTCAGAGATAGTAACGGACAAACAAGCATGAAGCCTGTAAGAACAGGTTTGCCGAAGTGAAAGTTGACGAGGAGTGGGCTCCCCCACCCCGCAAGCGTTAACACTTACAGCGTAATCGACTAATCACAGCGAAGACAGAACTGTAGTTCTAAAACCCAAGTGTTCATGGGAAACTGCGTCTTCCAAACCTAACGCCACCCACGTGTGACGCGCCGTTCGAGCGGTGTGTTCACGGACCTGCGGTCGGTCGAACAAGAGCGTGGAACGGACTTTTCAAAACAGTCATAAATATCGCAAAACACTGCGGTTAAGCCAGTCTTCGACGATATCACGTGCATAGAACCCAAACAACACAGATAAACTGTCAGAAATGTGTGCAAAAATGAATCTGACAACCACAGTCTACAGAACCAACTTTTTTGAACACGACACACAATGGACCAATCACAACGCTTTAAGCAGCCATCTTGTCTCTTGGTAATGCTAACGTTAGCTCGACCCAGAGAGTTCTGGACACTCTTTCACAAAATAAACGTATTTTTACACCGCAGAAAATTCTGTAAATGAGCTCAAACACATCCAGGCTAACTCCCACGCCCCCCAAAGAAGGCAGCACGCTAACTGTGTACAACAACGGACTTTACGTCAAACGGAACCGGATCCCGTCCGGTCCAAGCTGAGAGGGTCCAATCGAACCTCACAACACACGTAACAGAAAAAGGCACTTAATGGAGCAGCATAATAATGTGTGACACAGCTTTTCAACAGCAATCCGCAGAAGTAATAAAATGAAGCAGTGGTGACACGGCGGTCACAAAACAAAAAAATGCATGCAGCCTCGCGACACGTTATGAACGTCTCACAAACACAGACACAACATTTATCACTCATCAGCTTCAAGCTAACGTTGGAATGTGAAAGAAAAAATAATTCTAACGGGAAACGCACCAGACAATGCCACGATTAGCAATCTCTGAGACACTCACCAGCCAAAACCATTCTATAAGTCCACAACAGGATGCAAACTATGCCAACAAAACCGTAACACATAGACTACAAAAACAGCTTAATCAATTTAATCTTTCAGAAGACCTGTACGGCCACCAATATGTAACAAATCTATAGGCCGTTTGTGTAATCAAACACTTACGAGGTCAGTTTACTGACTTAACCTCCGATCCTTGAGCTGCGTGCCACCTCCGATCCGACTCTGTTCAAAACCAAACTGAAGACCCACTTGTTCAAAAAAGCTTTCAGTGTGTAACTTTTATTATTTTGTATTTTAGTATGTAGCATCTTTATTTCAATTGCATTTTTATTTCACTTGTTCAAAAAAGCTTTCTGTGTGTAACTTTTATTACTTGTGTTATTTTAGTATGTAGCATTTTTTATTTCCATTGCCTTCTTTTATCGCTGTGGTTTCTTATTCTATTTTCATTGATCTATTGTTCCCGTTTATTCTTCTTTTTATCCTGTTAAGCACCTTGGTCAATGCAAGGCATTGTGGAAGGTGCTATACAAATAAAGTTTATTATTATTATTATTATTACTTACCTATAGTTTAGATGAAAGATCCGAGCAGATTTTATCTACCCAAACCTACCATCAGTTTCACGGGGTCTCAACTTTTTCAGAATAAATCAATAAATCGGTGATGTGATTAGCCAGAAATGTAATTTCACGAGAGACTTCAACTTATGTTGGTCTACCAGAAAATAGACCTTTTATTGAAACTATCACAAAAATTACATTAAACATTTGTATCGATATTAGCTCTGATTTAATAACTACGTTGACAAGAATTCAAATTAAAAACAAACAGACAGTTAGGAACTTTTCTGTTGGTACATTTACTTGACAGATTAAAAGCTTATGAAAAATAAGAAATAGGAGGAAGAAATAAAGTGAAAGCTAAGTTAACTGAAATTGATTATTTTGAACCAACCAGGGTGGCAGCCTTCCCCAAACAGGTCCAGCTGTACTTCCGACACGTGCAGCATACAAACAAGCCTCTTTACCTGGTGATGATACATCCCCTGGAGACAGCGCCGGCCCAAGGCATAAGCGAAGTAAGCAGCCGCTTGGGGCCCCAGGGCCACACAAGGGGGCCCCCAAAGAGGAGCCGAGTTTTGTGGGTTTTTTTTTTATTTAATTTTTTATTATATTATTCTATTACACACAACTTCATCAAAAAGTTCAGATTTTTATTTTCATAATGATATATATAACATATATATCATATATTTGTGTGTATATGTATATTTGAATATGTAGAAATCACTCTATGGAAAGAAAGAAATGACCAGTGGTTGGGAACCCCCCTCAGTGGGGCCCCAGTAGAGCACGTTTCACAGGTTTCTCAGCCAGCGCTCCTTGCCACAATGTGAAGTCCGCATCCAAGCTAATTAAGCACCTGACACGTAAGATAACGTCGCAAAAAAGGGCATACATCCTTCAGGGGCTGAAAAAGGAAGAGGAAAAAAGATGATGAAGAAGAGAAAAAACGGCAAGATAAAGGTATGTTTGTACAAAGTACATCTCTTTTATCAAAAAATATTTGTGCCGCTGCTAATGGATAAATAGAGCTAGCAACATTGAACAGTCTGGACTACTGTGTTTGTACTTGTTAATAACTGAGTTTTAATTTTATATGAGTTGATTGGCTCTGTTGTGTGAGCAGACACTAGGAACCAATGTGTTGGTACTGGGGCACTAGGGGACACATTAGGTGATGCACCGTTGGTTGTAGAGTGACACTCATGAGTTGTACATGTGTTGGTGTTCGAGAGTTAATAAAGCCTGACTAAGTATCTCCAAGTGCTGCCCGTCTGGATGGTGTCCACACTGAGGAGCAGACATAACATTACATGGTGTCAGAAGTGAAGAAGCCCGTCTCCGCAACGTCGACGTCGGTGAGAAAGCAGCAGTTTTAACACGGCGCGTCCCGTGAGTGAACGAGGAGCTAAGCTAACGCCGAGTGAACGAGTGTGCTAGGCTAACGCCGCGTGGACGACACTGCTAAGCTAACGCCGCGGACACGACGAACAGAGGATGGATTCCCTGTTTTCGATCAACCCACCTGAAAACTTAGATTTCAGCGATTATTCGTCATGGCCCAACTGGATTCGCCGCTTCGAAAGGTTTCGGATAGCAGCTGGATTGGACGGTAAAGACGAAAGCTATCAAGTGAACTCGTTAGTTTACACGATGGGCGATAAAGCGGATGACATTTTAGGAACACTGGGATTGAGTCAGGATGAGCTTAAGAAATACAAGTGTGTAAAAGAAGCTTTTGACAGACACTTTATTGGCAAATACAACGTTATATATGAGCGGGCACGTTTTAACAAAAGAAGCCAAGATGCTGGTGAATCAGCTGAATCCTTCATAGGCGCAGTCTATAAGTTAGCAGAAAACTGCCAGTATGGACCACTGCAAGACGAAATGATAAGAGACAGGTTGGTGGCGGGCATACAGCACCAGGGCCTGTCAGAGAAACTGCAGATGGACAGTGGACTAACGTTAGAAAAGGCGGTGCAACAAATAAGACAGCATGAAGAGATTAAGAAACAACAACCAGTCGTGAGAGAGACGACAGGAATGACACAGCATGCTAACGTGGACTTATTAAATTTCAAGAAAAGAACTTTCAGCGATAACCGAGCACATAAACCACACGAAACAAGCAGACAGAGTGAGATCCAAAAAGGATACAAGTACTGTGGACGCTGTGGTAAATCTCCTGCACACAACAAAGTGAACTGTGCAGCACGAGACGCAGAGTGCAGGAAATGCCGAAAGAAGGGACATTTTGCAGCTGTGTGCAGATCAGCCAGAGTGGGAGCAGTCCAGAAGGATGAGGACGTCGCACTGGAGGACGACAAACTGTTTTTGGGAGCAGTATCAGCAGGAGAACGCCCCAACAACTGGAAAAAAACGCTGGAAATCAACGGAAAAAACATCACATTCAAACTGGACACGGGAGCAGATGTGACTGTGATACCAACAGCCACCTACTCGAAAGACACACATGGCCCACTTACCGAAGCAGACAAGCCCTTGTGTGGTCCAAGTGGTGAAGCCCTGCAAGTGAAAGGTCAGTTCAACGCTCTCATGAAATACAAAGACAAAACTACAACACAGCCAGTGTATGTCATACAGAGACTGTCGACTCCACTACTAGGCTTCCCAGCTATTTCAGCTTTAGGGTTGCTGCGCCCCATAGACAGTGTTAAAGAGCTGGAGGCTGACATGAAAAAACTGTACCCCAAAGTATTTACAGGGCTGGGTCTCCTTAAAGGAGAATACAAAATAGTATTGAAAGAGGGTGCTAAACCATATGCATTATCACTACCACGTCGAGTCCCACTGCCTTTATATGACAAAGTGAAGGCAGAGCTGGAGAGAATGGAGAAAATGGGGGTGATTGAACCCATTGAAGAACCTACAGAGTGGTGTGCTGGAATGGTGGTGGCCCCTAAGCCCAACGAAAAGGTCAGAATATGCACAGACTTGACTCATTTAAATGAATATGTGTGTAGGGAGCGCCACATACTGCCTGCGGTAGATGAGACATTAGCCAAATTCACAGGTGCGACAATTTTCACCAAATTGGATGCTACGGCAGGATTTTGGCAGGTACCTCTACATCCAGAGTCAGCCCATCTGACCACGTTCATTACCCCGTTTGGCAGATACTGTTACAAAAGGCTGCCTTTTGGTATTTCGTCCGCTCCTGAACATTTTCAAAAGAGACTGACCCAAATGTTGTCAGGACTGGAGGGCACTGTATGTCATGCAGACGACATACTAATTTTTGGGTCCACCAGAGAGCAACATGACTACAGACTGCATAGAGTGTTAGAGAGGCTCCAACAGGAGGGCCTGACTCTGAACAACGACAAGTGCCAGTTTGCAGTAGAGAAAGTCAAGTTTTTGGGTCATGTTGTCACAGCTCAGGGCATTGAAGCCGACCCGGGCAAAATCAAAGCAATCATGGAGATGCCTACACCTAAAGATGCTGCTGACGTGAAGAGGTTTGTGGGCATGGTAAACTATGTTGGAAAGTTTTCCCCACGTATCGCTGAACTCACACAACCTTTAAGAGAGCTTCTCAAAGCGGACACAACCTGGGAATGGGGGACAGCACAGCAGCGGGCTTTTGATGAGCTACGACAGGAACTGAGCTCACCCACAGTCCTCGCCCAGTATTGTGTGAACAGAGAAACAAAAGTTGCAGCAGATGCCTCGTCCTTTGGTTTAGGAGGGGTCCTGTCACAAAGACAAACAACAGGTGACTGGCGTCCAGTGGCTTTCATTTCACGCAGTATGACAACTGCAGAGCGTAGGTACGCTCAGATTGAAAAAGAAGCACTAGCACTGACTTGGGCATGTGAAAGGTTTCAATCTTACCTGATAGGGATGGACTTTTTGATCCAGACAGATCATAAGCCTCTCATCTCCTTATTAGGAAGCAGAGCTCTTGATGACCTGCCACCTCGCATACTAAGGTTTAGATTGCGACTGCTTCGCTTCACATATAAGATTGAACATGTCCCAGGGAAAAATTTAATTACGGCAGATGCGCTGTCCAGAGCACCAATACAAGCTCCGCCTACAACACAGGACATGCAGCTGGAAGAAGAGGTGTGTGCTTATGTTAACAACATTGTGCAACAGTTGCCAGCATCAGAAAACAGGCTTGTGCAAATCAGACAGGCACAAGAAACTGACAGCACGTGCAGAAAACTTAAAGACTTTGTACAAACAGGCTGGCCACCCAGCAGGAAGAGCCTCCCTCCTGAACTACAAGTGTACTGGCAGTACCACCAAGACCTCCTTGTGGTGCAGGGAATTTTAATGAAAAGTGAAAGACTTGTTATTCCAGCCAGCATGCAGGAAGAAATGCTTAACCTGGTTCATGAAGGTCACCAGGGCATGACAAAATGCATTGCTAGAGCACAACAGTCCATTTGGTGGCCGGGTTTGACCAAACAAATCAAACTCAAGGTTGAAAACTGCACAGCGTGCGTGCGAGAGGCTCATGAGAGACCAGAACCTCTCATGTCAACACAACTTCCTCTGAGGCCATGGCAGCGGGTCGCAGCAGATCTGTTCCAGTGGGAACGTGCCATGTACCTGGTGGTAATAGATTACTTCTCCAGATACATTGAGGTGGTGAACCTGACCTCTACTACTGCTGTCCCGGTGATCAACAAAATGAAGGCGATCTTTGCCAGGCACGGGGTCCCTGAAACCCTTGTCACGGACAATGGCCCCCAGTTTGCAGCGGCGGAGTTTGCAGCCTTTGCAAGGGACTATGATTTTACTCATGTCACCTCAAGTCCTCACTATCCACAGAGTAATGGGGAAGCAGAGAGAGCTGTAAGGACGGTGAAATCTTTCCTGAAGAAGGGAGAGGATCCACATAAGGCTCTCATGGCATACAGGGCCACACCCCTGGCACAAGGATCATCACCGGCACAACTATTGATGGGTCGCAACATCAGGACACCTTTGCCGGTCAGCGAAGACAAACTACGACCAAGATGGCCAGATCTTCATCTCTTCCGGAGAAAAGACCAGGAGCTGAAACAGAAGCAAGGTTCTTGGTTCAACAAGAGACACAGAGCACAGACTAAACAAGAGCTCAACCCAGGACAAAGAGTCTGGGTGAAGAACACCAACAACTCGGGGACTATCAGCAGTCCAGCGAACACCCCACGGTCATACAACATCGACATGCCGTCTGGGAGTCTAAGAAGGAACAGGTCACACATCAGAGTGATTCCTGATGGCTCCACAGTCACCAGGTCGGGACGGGTTGTTCGTATCCCGCAGAGACTGGACTTGTAAATAGCAGTCATAGAGAAGTGAGCTGTGGCCCACAGGGCAGAATAATCCCTGCACAGCTCTGGGGACCCAGGTAGTCGACCCTGACCCCTAGATAGGTCAAAGTTATAGTTGTTTGTAATATTAATGATAAAGTGCTAGTATAATCTGTTCACTTGGTAAAAGCATTTAAAAGGGTGTTGGTATGTCTGTTCAGCATGTTTATAATTCAACAAGGACAATTTAAGTTTAAAAGCATTAGTATGGAAGCTAAGCTAAAAAGGGGAGATGTTGTGTGAGCAGACACTAGGAACCAATGTGTTGGTACTGGGGCACTAGGGGACACATTAGGTGATGCACCGTTGGTTGTAGAGTGACACTCGTGAGTTGTACATGTGTTGGTGTTCGAGAGTTAATAAAGCCTGACTAAGTATCTCCAAGTGCTGCCCGTCTGGATGGTGTCCACACTGAGGAGCAGACATAACATTCCAGGCTCTACTTTTTTTTGGGCTCAAAACAGCGTTTTCGCTAACGCTTGATAGCAATAATTAAAACTTCACAATACATAACATTTGCTAGTCAAATGTTTTACATCAGGCTATATTGATATATTAACGGCTTACTAGCTATCCTTGAGTTGGCAATATGCTGTGGACTGTTGAGCATGATAATTTATTTGACTAAAATAAACAATTTTTTACACAAACTTATGTTATATAAAATTCTGCAGGAGCACTGTTAAAATATTTTGTCAGCGAGAGTCCACATTACCAGGCTCAGCTGTGGGCAGAGCATCAGGTAAGAGAAAGACTCACCATACAGCATACAATTAATTTTTAGTCATAATTACACTCCAGAGTCTGTAATGAATGTATGCAAGGAATGTGTGTGCATATGTATGTATTTCATCTTATGTCCATCATTGTCCTCTTCAGAGCTAAGTGTAGCACCTCATCCTCTGTGCCCACTACAATCACTTCTGACCTACCTGGTAAGTTAACTGCATAACATCCTTTTTATGACTCCTAGACAACTAACTCATAATTTTTTTTTATTTACAACGTAAGCAGAAAATAGAAGACTTTGGAGGAACAAATACTGTTTAAACATGTCTGAAGAAAATTTCAGTTTTACTGGCTGATTTGTTTTATTACTACAAGCAAAAAAGCAAAATATGAAAGTATTTTTATACTTTTCCATAAAAAAAGTGAACAACATAATTACAAGTATGATATGACATCTAACATAATTACATTTTTTGTTATTTTCATCTTAGGTCCCTCTCCATCCTCTGCAGAGCAAAGTCTAGCATCCTCTATGACCGCAGTCTCATCTGTGCCTGCAACTACTGCTGAACTACCTGGTAAGCAAAACCTCTTTCATATAATTGTTTAACCATCTTGAGATATAATTCCAATATTATTTCTAAAATCAGACACTTAGACAACCAAATTATTTAAAAATATTTAAAATACATTTCAGTTGGTGTACTGGCAGATTCCTTTTTATTATAAGCAAAAACACTGGTATAAGAATAGTTGAACTTTTTATTAAAAAAAGTAAGCAACATAATTGTAAATGTGATATGACATCTAACATATTTTTTTTTGTTTTCATCTTAGGTCCATCTCCGTCCTCTGCAGAGCTAAGTCTAGCAACCCCATGTGCCCACTGTCTCATCTATGTCTGCAACTGCAGATGATCTACCTGGTAAGTTAACAGCAAAACATCTTCTATAATTCCTCTTTGTGCTCCAGATCATTTTCAGATTAACAGTTATGTACATCGCAAACATTTTCTGCCCTTTTATGTTATTATTAATCTTCATCTTTCTTTTGTCTCTTTCTCAGAAGCTTCCACATCAAAGTCAGAGCCACACCAAGGATCATCAGCTCTGCCAATGGACCCAGCTGAGTGGCCATCTTTCCTCTCAGATGTAAACAGGACTGAGCAAGTGATGAGAGGACCACTGCCTATTAAGGATACCTTTTCCTTCCCCAAAAGGCATGATGGGCAACGTTTTTATTTTTATTTTTAGAAAGCTTGATTTTACCAGTTTATTCATAGGCAGTTTTATCAATATATTATGTCATGTCTGGCCTTCTGAGGACATTCATGAACTTGATGTGGTCCAAAATTAAAATGTTTGGCACCCCTGCAATAAATTACATATATACATTAAAAAGAGAGAGAGAGAGAGAGAGAGAGAATTTATTGTCATTTGCACCGCATGTAGTACATGTGTTGAAAACGAGATTATGTACACAGGGTCCCAGTTACATCCAACAACAAATGCAAGAGAAAAACAATAATAACATCTAGGATTAACTAAGAGAGACATCACATCAGCTAGTAATACACTAAGCCCTAATGTAGTAGAAAAACATCATTATAAACAGCAGCACGAACATGAGCAGATGGTCACAGATGAACGCAGCAACAAGAAACAGATCAGTATCAGTATGATGTGACATTTTGCAGTGTTTATTCTTATTATTTATTTATTCATGAGTCTGACAGCTTCAGGGTAGAAGCTGTTCCTCAGTCTAGTGGTTCTACATTTGCAAAAGGACTGTCAGAGTTGCAATATGTTTTATTAGGTGGGAGAATGATAAAACCATCTGACTGTTGATTGCAGTAATTCACATTATTAGTAGAAACAGAGGGCCCCCATCCAAATTTCGCTTAGGGCCCCAAAGAGGCTTGGGCCGGCCCTGGAGGTGAGGGCTGAGAAGTTTGTGGACACTAACGGACTGGGTGGTCCCGCTCACGTCCAGTCGACTTCGTGCGTGTATGGCTGGATCAGACGAGCCGGGAGCACGCTTTCACCGGCAGGAACAGGCCCCAATCGCACTGATGGATTTTCAAAATAAACTTCAGAAAACAAAATCTTTCAGAAATGAGTTCAAAAAAGGCGTTCAATACAGGATCAACGCCTTTTTTGATTTCATCATGTCCTGGACGACTGAGAATCTTCACCAGCATTCAGAAATGAGTGTTTGGAGGCACAGCAAGGCTTTGCCGTGACTCCAGCTGAGACGTGGGTCTATTTGACACACTGACCGGAACGTCTCCAGCTTTCCCAGAGGAGAGAAGCAAGTTGCGAGTTAGTTCTCTCAAAAGCACTAAAGAAAAATGCAGGAAATTACCTTTATATGGGAGGCGGGGTCTGACCCACCTCCTTAATGACTACTGGCTGGTTTTAACAAAATAAGAGATGGGTTTTCATCTCATAGGCAGAATGGTCTCTGAAGGACAACAGGAAAACTGTTTACATAAACGGCCAGATGGACTGGCCTGTGAGCACAGAGAATATTATGACTAACTTCATAGACAAAACAGAGAAGTGAACAGCCTTTACGTTTACCCTGAACTGTGTCTTAGAATCAGAGCCTGCTTGCTCTGCAGAAATAAAACCAGAAAGGTCAAACTCATGCAAGTAACAGATCATCATTAACATGACAAAATATACTGTAGATCAATTCTGAATTAACACACATTAAAAAGAAAGTTCAATCTGATTAATTAGTGTCCATTAATTCATAATAATTGTAACAAATATAAGTGCCCACTTGTCTCCTTGAGAGTTTCAAGAAGGTGTAACACTGAGAGTTTCAGAGAGATGTGGAGAGGTGTACTTGAAGGTAAGACAGAAGGCCTGTATCACTACAGTACATGCATATACAGTTCTGTACATACATACAGCACATACATACAGCACATACATATATTCAGCACATACATACAGCACATACATATATTCAGTACATACATACAGCACATACATACATACAGCACATACATATATACATACATCACATACATGTATACATACATCACATACATATATACATACAGCACATACATATATACATACATCACATACATGTATACATACATCACATACATACATACATAATACATACATACATACAGTGAGGAGAATAAGTATTTGAATAATCTGCTACTTTGTGAGTTCTTCCACTTAGAAATCATGGAGGGGTCTGAAATTTTCATCTTAGGTGCATGTCCACTGTGAGAGACATAATACTGTATATATAAAAAGATGAATAATCTGGAAATCACAATGTATGATTTTTTTTTAAATTATTTGTGTGTTACTGCTGCAAATAAGTATTTGAACACCTGTGAAAATCAATGTTAATATTTATTTAGTAACGTAGTCTTTGTTTGCAGTTACAGAGGTCAAAGGTTTCCTGTAGTTTGTCACCAGGTGTGCACACACTGCAGCAGCAGGATTTTGACCTATTCCTCCACACAGATCTTCTCTAGATCAACCAGGTTTCTGGGCTGTTGCTGAGAAACACGGAGTTTGAGCTCCCTCCAAAGATTTTCTTTAGGGTTTAGGTCTGGAGACTGGCTAGGCCACTCCAGAACCTTGATATGTTTCTTACGGAGCCACTCCTTGGTTCTCCTGGCTGTGTGCTTCAGGTCATTGTCATGTTGGAGACTCAGCCATGACCCATCTCCAATGTTCTGACTGAGGGAAGGAGGTTGTTCCACAAAATCTCTCAATGCAAGGGTCTGGTCATTCTCTCCTTAATACAGTGCAGTCGTCCTGTCCCATGTGCAGAACAACATGATGCTTCCACCCCCATGCTTCACAGTAGGGATGGTGTTTTGGGGATGGTATACTCATCATTCTTCGTCCTCCAAACACGGCGAGTGGAATTAAGACCAAAAAGTTCTATTTTGGTCTCATCTGACCACAGAACATAACCACAGAACCATCACCTCTCTAGGATCACTGATACGCCTCGAGGTGAGATCTTGCATGGAGCCCCAGTCCGAGGGAGATTGACAGTCATGTTTAGCTTCTTCCATTTTCTAATAGTTGCTCCAACAGTTGATGTTTTTTCACCAAGCTGCTTGGCAATTGCCCCAGAGCTCTTTCCAGCCTTGTGGAGGTCTACAATCTCATGACTCCTCTGGATCATCCAAAAAGGTCATGGGCAAACTTAAGACGGGCCTGGACGTGTGTTGATTTAAGCAGGGGAACCTTCAGTGTCATGCATGATTTTAAACTATGACGTCTTAGTGTATTACCCACAGTAACCATGAAACAGATCATTGAGCAGCTCCTCCCGTGTAGTTCTGGCTGATTCCGCACCTCTCTTAGGATCATTAATACGCCTCGAGGTGAGATCTTGCATGGAGCCCCAGTCCGACGGAAATTGAAAGTCATGTTTAGCTTCTTCCATTTCCTAGTAATTGCTCCAACAGTTGATCTTTTTTCACCAAGCTGCTTGGCAATTACCCCATAACCCTTTCCAGCCTTGTGGAGGTCTACAATTTAGTCTCTGGTGTCTGGACAGCTCTTTGGTCTTAGCCATGTTAGTAGTTGGAGTCTTACTGATTGTGTGGGGTGGACAGGTGTCTTTATACAGCTGACGACCTCAAACAGGTGCTTCTAATTTAGAATAATAAGTGGAGTGAAGGTGGACTTTTAGAGGCGGACTAACAGGTCTTTCAGGGCCAGAATTGTTGCTGATTGGCAGGTGTTCAATGTACTATTTATGTACCGTATGTATGTACTGGCAACCCAGTATTTGAAAGAAACCTTCCTTACGCTGAGATGCAGCCACACACCAAAACTGAAGCCGGTACTTCACTAATTTTTCTAGTTATCCAGCTCACATTTATACTCGGACGGATGGACACATGAAAGATTTTTCCAGTTACTCCCTTTTCACTTTGCAACGTGGGGGACAAAAGCTGGTCCAAATCTGCATATCTTCATTTTATTATTTACATGTATTTTATTTCTTTTATTAAACCTTTATTTATACAGGTAGTCTCAATGAGTCACAAGGACTCGTTTTCAATGGTGTTTGAAAGGGAATTTAAATGGTAAATGGTAAATGGAGCTTATTTATATAGCGCCTTCCAGCCCCCTCTGAGGAGCCCCAAAGCGCTTTACAATACAAGCCATCTACCCATTCATACACCGGTAGTGGTAGCCTGCCTTGTAGGGCGCTATCCAGACCTACCGGGAGCAACTCGGGGTTAAGTGTCTTGCCCAGAGACACAACGACACATGGTGGGCGGATGCGGGACTCGAACCTCCGACCTTCCGATTGGGGGTCGACTGCCATTACCACTGTGCCATATGTGAATTTAAAGAGAATTTAAAAAGTGTGCTGCAGTAGAGAACATTATAAACAATGCAGTGGAGTGAAAGTGAGCTGAAGGGGGTAGACTGTAAGAAACTAAACAAGGTGCACAGCTGAGAAGGTAGTTTTACAACATGTTCACAAGAAAATGGTCCAATTTTTAAAAAAATCTGTCCGTTTAAAATGTGGCCACATGACTCAATCGCAAACATTCAGAAGTCAATGAAACGGATACAGAACATTCACTTTTTTCTCACATTTGGTCAACAAGTCTCCAACAGCACAAGAGATGGCATGAAGGAACTCGTCAAAGTTGTGGAAAAGTACCACCAGAACAGGACTGGAATATACAACTATATTCCAGAACCTTGAACATAACACAAAACACCATCAAATAAGCTATTATAAAATAGAAAGATGATGCCACCACAGCAAACCTGCCAAGAGAGGGCTGTCCACAAAAACTGGGACTGGGTCAGTGCGTAAATCAGAGAGGCATCCAGGACGCCAAGGAAAAACTCTGATGGAGCTGAGCAGCTCTTCTAGAGATGGGAGGATCTGTCCACAAGAACACTATGAGCTCCACAGAGCTGGGCTGCATGGAAGGAAAACAAGTCATCACTCAAACATAAGTTAAAAAAGCTGGACATCTTCGAATTTGCTGTGGGCATAAACAGTTAAGTTTGACATCATTGATATAACTGTGTGCAATCTTAACATCGATCATCATGCTGTAAACACTCTCTGTGCAATGAAGCATAGTGGTGGTAGCTTCATGCTGTGTGAATGTTTTTCATCAGCAGGTAATGGGAAACAGGTCAGTGTTGAAGGAAAGATGGATGGAGCAAAATATGGAAAAATTCTGGCTCTATAATGCACACAGCACTTTTTAGATGTATATTTGCTCAGTTAATTTGAAACACAACTAGACGTCCTTATATGGCCATAGTGGGTGTGGCACTCCTAAAAGACTGGGCTGGATTAAAAAAGTTCAGAGTGGGCTGTAATCCTCCTCCTGATCAAAACGACTCTTGCTGGCTCCTGGCAGCGTCGTCCGAACTGAGCTGGACGCTGCGTGTGAGGGAGATGGCGAGGGCAGTGACAGACGGTGGTATGGGGAAGGAGGTGCAGGGTGGGACGGGGGAGGTGGGAAGGAGTCAGAGAGTGTGAGAGGAAGAGACTGGGAGTGTGTGAGCCTCGGCGAGGCGGGGGGTACAGCCGCTGATGGAGGCTCATAGTAAGGAGACAGGTGGGAGATGAGCGGGGTGGAGAGTGGATCAGCCAGGGTGATGGCTGGGTTTGGGGGGGTGTAGTAAGGAGCTGGTGGCAGGAGTCCCACAAAGTTAAAGCTGCAAGGGTTGAGGTCGGAGGTGCACCTGGGACCCACCATCAGGACCTTTTTGGTGTAGTTGTTGAGGGTGGAGACACCCGCCGCCATGCAGATGGTGAAGGCAAGCCAGGCCACGCTGGGGGAGAAGAGAGCAACAATAAACATGTTTGTGTTTATGTCAACTGTTTTTATACGTGTAGACACTGACTGGATGGTCTTTTCCCCTGTGGAACATTATTCTGAAATTTATTCCACTATTTTTACACAGATTTTTTTGCAAAGTGGCAAACTTCTGGCCAACTTTACTTGTAAGAGTTTGAACCTCTCTGAGAAGTTATTTTTATTCCCAGTCCTCCTGCAGAGATGAAGCCAGTTAAGCAAAGGAATTGTTGAGTACTCTTTCAGCTGTTTTTTTTTTTTTTTTACTATTTGAGATGTGCTGCTGCCATCAAATTCAAACCTATTTAATTTTTTCCCTAAAACTGTATAAAATTTTGGGGCGGCTGTGGCTGAGTGGTTAGAGTGGTTGTCCTCCAACAGGAGAGTTGGGGGTTTGATTCCACCAGCAATCACTTGTTGAAATGTCCCTGGGCTAGACACTGAACCCCTCATTGCCTCTGATGTGTGTCCCATCAGTGTAGGAATGTGATAAAGCACTGATCAGTCTTTGTATATATCTAGTAGAGTGCTGTATGAATGGGTAAATGAGGGCACAGATTGTAGTGTAAAGAGCTTTGAGTATCTTGATTAAATAGAAAGGTACAGTCCATTTACCATTTACATTTTTAGAATCAGAATAAGCTTCATTATCATTGCACCGAGATACAACGAGAACATGTACGCACAGTTGTCCGAAAGAAAGACGTAGTGCACAAAGCTGCTGCTAATTAGCATGGCCCTCTTATTCTTGTTCACAATAATGTTTTTGCTTAGATGAGAAAATGGAATTCAAAAAGGGGGACCGTAGGGTGTGTTCCAACTATAGGGGGATCACACTCTTAAGCCTCCCTGGTAAGGTCTATTCAGGGGTTCTGGAGAGGAGGGTCCGTCGGATAGTCGAACCTCGGATTCAGGAGGAGCAGTGTGGTTTTCGTCCTGGTCGTGGAACACTGGACCAGCTCTACACCCTCAACAGGGTCCTGGAGGGTGCGTGGGAGTTTGCCCAACCAGTTTACATGTGCTTTGTGGACTTGGAGAAGGCATTCGACCGCGTCCCTCGGGGGGTTCTGTGGGGGGTACTCCGGGAGTATGGGGTACCAGGCCCTTTGATAAGGGCTGTTAGGTCCCTGTACGACCGGTGTCAGAGCTTGGTCCGCATTGCCGGCAGTAAGTCAGGCTCGTTTCCGGTGAGAGTTGGACTCCGCCAAGGTTGCCCTTTGTCACCGATTCTGTTCATAACTTTTATGGACAGAATTTCTAGGCGCAGCCAAGGTGTTGAGAGGTTCCGTTTTGGTGGCCTTAGAATCGCTTCTCTGTTTTTTGCAGATGATGTGGTCCTACTGGCTTCATCAGTTCGTGATTTACAACTTTCACTGGAGCGGTTTGCAGCCGAGTGTGATGCGGCCGGGATGAGGATCAGTTCCTCCAAATCCGAGGCCATGGTCTTGAGCCGGAAAAGGGTAGCATGCCCTCTCCGGGTCGGGGAGGAGGTCCTGCCCCAAGTGGAGGAGTTTAAGTATCTCGGGATCTTGTTCACGAATGAGGGAAAACTGGAGCGTGAGATCGATAGGCGGATAGGTGCAGCGTCCGCAGTGAAGCGGGCGCTGTACCGGTCTGTCGTGGTGAAGAGAGAGCTGAGTCGAAAGGCAAAGCTCTCAATTTACCGATCGATCTACGTTCCCACCCTCATCTATGGTCATGAGCTTTGGGTTATGACCGAAAGAACAAGATCTCGGATACAAGCGGCTGAAATGAGTTTTCTCCGCAGGGTGGCTGGACTCTCCCTTAGAGATAGGGTGAGAAGCTCAGTCATCCGGGAGGGACTCGGAGTAGAGCCGCTGCTTCTCCACATCGAGAGGAGCCAGTTGAGGTGGCTCGGGCATCTGGTTAGGATGCCTCCTGGACGCCTCCCTGGTGAGGTGTTCCGGGCATGTCCCACCGGGAGGAGACCCAGAGGAAGACCCAGGACACGCTGGAGGGACTATGTTTCTCGGCTGGCCTGGGAACGCCTTGGGATTCCCCCAGAGGAGCTGCTCCAAGTGGCTGGGGAGAGGGAAGTCTGGGCCTCCCTACTTAGGCTGCTACCCCCGCGACCCGTCCCCGGATAAGCGGAAGAATATGGATGGATGGATGGATGGATGAGAAAATGGAAGAAAAAATGAGGAGATAAAGTATAGAAAAGGACTCTCACACCTTGTCCTAGACAGGGCACAGTTTGAGGCATCAAAAAACCTACCACAGCGTAGCACATAAACAGAGATGATACATATGGGCCGGTGAAGACATTGAATTTTAAGGGAAGGTCATAGCATAGTCCAAAGCCCCCCCTCTCAGCCATTGTCCAGAAAATAGGTGTTATTTATCATCAGCTTGGCTGAGGTTCCGTCACATGTCCACTGCCTTGGGGAAAGGAGGGGTGAGGATACAGACAAAGCATCTTTGTTTTTCCTAAACATGCCAGGAGGAGTTGAGATAAGTCTCCCGTCAAGGCCACAGTTTGGGTCAGGCAGAACTCGTAAATTGCAGTTTCTGCCTTTTAAAGTCTTGCTGGTATAGTTCTCTGATGGTGACTCCAAACAGCCAAATTGATTCCTTCCGCCAAAAGTCGACCTTACAGCTTCTCCAAGATTATTCCCACCGTTCATGGTTGCTACCAGAAAGTTCACAGTCCTGATAACATCTTGCTCCAGCTCTCTGACACAGTTCCACATAATTCAGTCTGAGTGGTGCCAAGCTTCGACACATCCACACAAATTTGTCGACAATCCAGATTTCACCTACCCAAACAGCAGAATCTAGTTTTCATCATGAATCCAATTTGTTTCCATCGAGGTAAGAGTGTCTTCCTTTCCCTAACTCCTGTCAGAAGAAGTTGATCAAATTTGTTGAGAGACCAGCTGATCCTCGCTGATCCTCGCTGATCCTCGATCAAATTAGGAAGGTATGCAGGTGTAACGTCTGCAGAAGACTCAATAACCACACCATGTCGCTTCGTTACACCAAACCTTTTACTGACCCAAAACTCCCCCCACCCTCACATTTACCTATGCCGTCTATATCTCTTAAGGCACAGTAACATGTCACTAACAGTGCATAACATCACAAAACACAGAACTGGGTGATTTCTGAACATAACATTTCCCCCCCCCCTTTACCCCCTTGGAAACATAATATTTTGATCACTTTTCAGTATCACTATCACCCTGTCACATAGTCCCCAAGCCAGACAGGTGAGACCCTCAGTCTCTGGGGCCATGCCAGCCATTGAGTGGAGTCGGGTAAAGCTGGTGGAGTATCCCTCACCCAATAAGTCATTGGCCTTGGGTGGCAACCCAGCGCCGCTGCCAGGGGCAGTGGTGATGCAGATGCTGGTGGGATGATGATGACCCTGTGCAGACGGTTTGCATGCCAATGACTCCCATTCTCCAGTCTGTATGTGGCCGGCCCCAATTGCTTAATCACCCGCAGGGGCTCTGACCAGAATGATTGCAGTTTTTTTGCCAATGAAGCTGTTTGATCTTGACCCAATCCCCTGCAGCCAGTGAGGGGGTCTGCACTTGGTGCGTAGCATCAAACCTGTCTTTCATCCGGGCCTGCAAACCCTTCACCTGAGCTCTGGCTTTGTGGAGCTCTTGGCTCCTACGTGCAGGGGCTGGCTCAGCTCTTAAGCAGTCCAGGGTTTGCTTCAGTTTGCGGTCAATCTTTAACATTGCTGGTGAGACTCCTGTGGTGGAATGCTTGGATGCCCGGATGGTCAGGAGGGTTTGGTTGAGAGCGTCACTGAAGGTTCTCCCCTCCTCCAGACAGGCTCTGATTCCATTTTTGAGAGTTTTATTTAGTCGTTCCACACCACCATTGCTCTCTGGGTGATACACTGCTGTCCTGATGTGCCTGATGGAGCGTAGTGTGAGGAACTCTGTGAACTCTGTTGAGGTGAACTGGGCCCCATTATCCATTGTAACAACACTGGGAAGGCCCCAGCGTCCAAACAGTTTGTCTAGGCAGTCTATGATGGTGTGTGCAGTGATAGAGCTCAGTTAGCAAACCTCAGGCCACTTTGAGTGAAGATCGTGAACAACCAGCAGGTAGCGAGCGTGAGCAGGTGCCCCATGAAGTTTCCCACAGATGTCGACCTGAATATGTTCCCAAGGTGAAGATGGCCAAGGGGTCAGGGTGAGAGGGGCTGTGGCAGGTTGGCCAGTTTTCCCACTCAAAAGGCAGCAAGCACAGTTACGCACCAGCTCCTCAACATCAGAGTCTATATAGGGCCACCACACCGTATCACGGTAGCACTGCTTAACCTTGACCAACCCCAGGTGCCCCTTGTGCACCATATGCAGAACTCTGGCCCTGAGAATTTCTGGAATGACTTCCCGGTGACCACGAGCTAGGCACAATGCCCCAGCAGGAGAGTTTGTTGCGGAAACGGTAATGGGGAAGCACCCTGCATCCACTTTGGCAGGCCAGCCATCCTACACATAGGTGCAGAGCATTGTGAGTGTATCATCTGCAGCTGAGGCCTACTGCAGATCTGCCAGGGTGACTATTGAACTGAGGGTTCCATGCAGGACATGAACCCATTCTTCATTGCTCTCCATGTCTGATGTTGCTCTGCCCATCTCCTTTGCCACTGACACAACTCTTGACAGGAGATTGGTCACAGTGTTGGCCCACCCAAGCATAAACCCCAGACTGAAATTGTCCTGATTTAGCCTTTCAGTCCACCACAGCAGTCTCATGGGCCTGTGCCCAGAGCCTTGGGTCGCCAACAGTGCTGTCAGCGCTTGGTGGTCTGTACGGATGGTGAACGGTTTGCCATATAGATAGATGTGCCAGCGTTTGCACGCCCACAGGCAGGCCAGGACCTCCCTCTCCCCCACAGAATATTTCTGCTCTAATGGAGTAAGTGCATGTGAGGCAAAAGTGACAGGGTGTTGTGGAGAGTTAGGACTGTATGATGATTTTTGAGGAAATTAGCTGGAGCACTTCACCCACACAGACACTCTGATCAGAGAGCGAGTCCTGACACAGCAAGATAGTGTTTTCTTGGAGTTTAATTAACTTTCCAGTTCATTTACAACATGAAGTTTCCCTTTGTGAGCTGTCTATTCTTCATAACTGATAGTAACTGGTATCAACTGTCCCTTTTTCTGTCTGTCTGGTATCTGAAATAAAAGAAAACGGCTAAAATAAGAACAGGCTAATATGTAGCTTAGCTTACCCTTAATATTACAAGACAGAACCTTAAAGCTTCAGTATGTAGCTTTTTTTATGAACATATTTCTTCACTCTGTCACTACCTCCTGACAGATTGATGTTAGCCAGGTAATCTCTGAAATTTTTTTAAAAAAAATATTGTCCCCTTGCTTCTCCAGGTGGTAAATAAGCATTTCTAAAAAGAAAAGGTGACCCGCCATTTTCCAGCCAATAAAAACAGAGTTTGTAACCAGCCAATAAAAACAGAGCTTGAATTTGAATCAGCCAATAAAAACAGAGCTTGAATTTGAAATTCAACAGACCACAAGGGGGCAGAGCCATATATGGCTCTGAGGGGGAGGGATCAGAATGCTTTGCTTGTTGAAAATATTTCTAAGTTCTGCAGTTCTACAGAAACTGCATACTGAACCTTTAAACATGAAATAAACATTTCTTGGGCTGTCTCATATTTGCGCCAAAATCGCCACCCCATTTTCATATGAAGAGAAGAAATTAGCGCTCATTAACGGTGCATTAAACTCACCTTTGTCACAAACGCAGACAGGCATCAACGATAGAAAACACCAACGGTTATAAAAACCAACGGCTTTCTCAGCTCTATTTATCCCCAAGGACCTCTTAGCTGTCTAACAAGATGCCTGATGTAAAAATACGAATTAGCTGTCTAACATAAAAAATACGAATTAGCTGTCTAACAAGATGCCTGAACAAAACAATGCATAAATACTAGGGAATTTATAACACAGGGCGTTCCACCCCATCATGAATCTGGGAGAGCACAGTGCCTAGCGCCATACCAGAAGCATCACAGGTGACCATGGTGGTCAAGCTGAAATGGGTCAGCGTGGGTGGGGATGTGAGCTGTTGTTTGATGATCTGCACAACGTCGTGTCATGCTAGTGTCCAGTCCCACGTGATGTCCTTCTTGAGCAACCGGTGCAGAAGGGCCATCAAGTCTGAGTAGTGTGGCATGAATCTGAGGTAGTAGGCAGCCATTTCCAGGAAGGAAGACAGCTGGGATGTGATTGATGGCAGGACGGACTGATCGGTCAACCGTAGGCTGGTGGACAAATCCTGTCATGCGGCCCAGTTAGCTGAACAGTTGTGGATAGCGGTCGGGCCAGGAGATGGTGACTTGCAGGACATGCTGGCCCTTAGCATCACTCACTGCAAAACCCAGGGCAAGGAACAAATCTAGGGCCATAATGTTAGCTTCCTTCCGGGTGACATAGAACTTGGCGTCAGGCGTAAATTGCTGATCATACTGGACAGGGAGGCGGGCCACACCCAGAGTGTCGATGGGAGAGTGGCTGTAGCCCAGGAGGGGTGTAGTTGCTGCTTCCAGGGGCATACGACTGAAAAACCGATCATATGTGCATTTGTTCACAATTGACACTTTGGCCCCTGTGTCCACGAGGAGCGGGATGAGGTCTGCGCCCATGCGACATGTGCAGAGCTTGAATGATGGCTGCAGAGTCTGTACAGTGTTAATGGGAACCACAGTAGTATCCTGGCAAGCAGAAGAGGAGCGACAGCAGCGTGCAAAATGATTCAATTTATTGCATTTATGACAGAGTTTCCCATGGGCAGGACATGACTGGTGGTCTCTAGTTGCATGGTTAATGGAGCCACAGTTACCACAGCTCTTGGCCCCACTCCTACTGGGCCCCCTGTCCACTCTCTGTACATCCAAATTGCCACTCGGCCCATCAGGCCCCTCGACAGCCTCTGTGTGATGGACAGATGGTGTTGATGACGTCCCCGGTTTGTGCACAGCGTGGCAACATTTTTGCGCCTCTGTTAGTGCCATTTCTAGCTGCTTTCCAAAAACTAGAGCATCCTCCAGCATCATGGAGTGTGGTTCTAGCAAAAGTCTCTCCCTCAGTTGGTTACACGATGTTTTCTCTATCAGCTGATTGACTATAAGTCCATCCTCCAACGTCCCAAAGTGACAGAGTCTAGCCAGCTCGCGTAATGCTGAGGTGTAGTGGGCAACAGACTCCCCCGGCTGTTGCGTCCTCTGATGAAACTCAAAGAGGTGCATCCACCCCTTCGTCCATACCTTAAATGGGTCCTCAGTGCGGCCGTGGCCGTGGTGTATTTATTATCCGATAACGTGAGCGTGGCAAAGATTCGTTGACCCTCCTGGTCTAGACAATGGCGCAGGAGCATGCACTTCCTCGCTTCTGCCAGCTCAGTGTGTCCCAAAGCCAGCAAATAAGCCTGAAACGACATCAGCCATCTGTCCCAGGGGACAGCTGGGTCACCATAGACTTTGCATGCAAACTGGCTGCTTTGGCTGCTCAAAACGCGTTTGGTGTGTACCCGGCATTACAGGGTCCAACCAAAACACCGAACTGGGTGATTTCTGAACATAACAACAGGAAAAAAAGAGGCTCTTTAAGGGTTCACAAGATGAAAGAGAGCAGAGCAGGGAAGCGGGGGGACGGAGCAGAAGAGGGCACGCCTGTCTTCACCGGAGAACAGAGAGAAAAAAAAAACGTTTTATATTTTTGATACACTTCTTTACTATACACTGTGAGAAAATATAGGTTTATGCAACATGCATTTCAATGCACATGCTGAAATTATTTAACCAAACTTTTGATATTACTGGTACAAATGTGTAAATTTATGGTAGCTCAAGTGGAGCACAGTTTTTAATATAGATTCCAGTGACTAACTCAAGTTTCATCTTTCTATCCAAACTGTAGCATATGATGTGAATTACATGTCAGGCTTGACATCAGTAATAATAATAATAATAATGAATTCAATTTATAATGCACTTTTCATTAATAAAAATCTCAAAGTAGGATTTATTGGTTAAGGGCTACAGCTAAAATTTTATTTACTGTAACCTTTATTTAACCAGGCAAATTCCATTGAGATCACAGATCTCTTTTGCCAGGGAGGCCTGGGCCTGAAGGCAGCCTAACATGCATGTTTTTGGTCTGTGGGAGGAAACCGCAGTACCTGGAGAAAACCCACAAATGCATGGAAAGAACATGCAAACTCCACTCTCCAACTCTCAAAATAGGAGTGTAGTTTACAAATGTCATCTCACACTTAACAAATCTGTCTTTTTCCAGCTCCAGCTCTCAATCTCCGTAGGTCAAGACTAACAGGGAGACAAAAATTAAAATTACTTATGTAATACTGATATTTGCTTCTCAAGTACACAAAACACCCTCTTAGACTGGAGTAAATGTGTGCATTCTTGTTATAGTGTAGTTTTGGGCTTGAAATGTGAAATGTGTAATATACAGTACATACTAGAAAGCCCAGGAGTAGCCATAGCTGTGAGGTTTAAAGTCTTCTGGTCCCATCGAGGCAGTGGTCTGAAACACCTGCATGAACATCATGTGACCCACCATCCCAAGCAGACCTGTCATGGAGGAAATGTGCCAATTCAATTAACCATTTGCCATTCCATGTTACTATTTCAAAATCTACTCACTGATACCCACAAAACAAAGGAAAAACAAGAGTACCACACTCGGCACAATATACACCCGTCAACAAACTATTATACAGAAATCTATAAAAATGGCCTGGACAAGCCAAGACCTTGTATAAACTTTGACCTTGATTTGGGACTTTGACAAAGACACTCTGTCTAGTGATGATACATATGGGTATAAAGTTTCATTAAATATCTTGAGCAGATCAGATATTATGGGTGAGGCCAAAGAAAGTTTACTGATGTACAGAGATTGATTGTTACGTTATGACGAGTGTATGAAAAGGTGAAGCACCTAAAAAGAAAGAGATGACAGGTATAGAACAAGCACCAAGGGACAGAAGTTGTGGAATCTTAAGAGGAGTGGTAGTGTTATCAAGTAGTTGCTGGAGCAACCTAAAATATTGAGTGATGGTCAACATTCAACACTTGCTCTTCTCAAGGGCGGACATCTCCTCTCGGTCTCCGCTTTGCTTTTGCTTTGTCTTGTCTGTGAAACTGTCTGAGAGCCTCTCTTCTACAAAATCTTCCGAATCATAACTATGGACTTCAATTTGGTCAGTTGGTCCCTCAACACACCCGATAACATTTCTTCAAAGAGAAGACAGGCTGTAGGCGAGCCGATTTGCCCTGTTGGCATGCACACTGCTGGATATCTCATCGACTTGGAAGACTTGATGACGTGTCTATCTCTGCTGTCATCTGTGGATCTTAAGGACACATATTTAATTGGATTTATGATAACTGGTTTGATAACTAGTTCCTGCTTTTTGGATTTGGCTGGCTCCTGGTCTATCAACACACAAGGAAGATGTTGGCGGCTAATCTGGACCTGGTCAGGCTGCCTGCCTTACGTGATGGCTTGGTTCATGTCTCGAGAACCCAGACTTTTGGCTGAATGAGTTACATCTCAGGGATTTTCTGAGGCTCGTTCCATTGGTGTGGTCATTTTAATTTGGACATTTTCGGAAGCGAGTGGACCGACACAGACTGAAAGTAGATGCCATTAAAGTTCTGCCTGTTCCCAAAACAATCGTGTTTATCTGAAATTTGGCTCACTGACTAGCCTTGACAGGCCATCTTATCTCAACACGCCTGCTGAAGTTTTGTAAACTTGACGCTCGCACCCATTCCAACCCTTCTACTGAGGAATTCTACAGACATTTCAGAGGAGCCCAGCTGAATAAACATTCTGTCATCATTTCAGGACTCTGGATTCGACTCTGGCTCCGTCCTCGGCAGCCCCCCCCCCCCCCATGAGTGTGCACAGATCTCCATGAACTG
>JBBPBX010008039.1:51398-63565 GCA_038048925.1 Garcialebias charrua
AGTCAGAGTCAGAGAGTCTTTATTGTCATTTGCACCGCATGTGGTACATGTGATGAAAACGAGATTATGTACACAGGGTCCCAGTTACATCCAACAACAAATGCAAGAGAAAAAAAAAGAAAAAGAACAGTAATAACATCTAGAATTAACTAAGAAAAACATCAACTAGTAATACACTAAGCCCTAATGTAGTGGAAAAACATCATTATAAACAGCAGCACGAACATGAGTCTGTATGACTATATATATAGTATATATAATAATTGGGCAGCACAGTGGCACAACTGGTAGAGCTGCTGCCTCTCAGCGAGAAGGTTGCCGGTTCAAATCCCGGTCCGGGGCCTTTCTGGGTGGAGTTTGCATGTTCTCCCCGTGCATGCGTGGGTTTCCTCCGGGTACTCCGGTTTCCTCCCACAGACCAAAAAACATGCATGTTAGGCTGATTGGTGACTCTAAATTGACCCTAGGTGTGAGTGTGAGAGTGGATGGTTGTTTGGTGTGAGTGAGACAGGTCCCTCTTGTAAATGAGTCCCCGTGACTCAACGAGGCTAGCCTGTATAAATAAAGGTTGAATGAATATATATATATATATTTTTTTTTTGTGTGTGTGTGAGTGAGCATTTCATAAACAGCTGTACCTCCCAGGACGGTGAAGATAGCTGCGAAAGCGTTGAGCAGTTGACCCCAGCGTAGCGTGGAGGGGAACCAGGTTCTGATGCAGAGCTGCACAGAGAGCAGCGTGCAGCTGATCAGCAGCAAACCGATATACACCAGTTCCATGGACAGCGACAACCACATCATAGCTGGGAAGGAGGGAGGAAAACAGACCTGATGAGGGGATATATTTTAGGTAAGTAAACAAGAAACCAAAGATGTAAAAAACTTTACCTTTTTCATCTCCTGGAGTCAAGGTATAAAATCCTCGGCACTTCTCCTCTAAAGAAACAAACAGATTATAAATTTAGTATGTCGCATGAACTTACATTCAAGTTCCACGAACAGTTTCTTCTTTCAGAAGAGTTCAGTCTAACATGACACTACAGTCTAATTACTGTGGATCCAGACCGGGAACAGTTTCTCTACCCGACGGAACCTGGCAGAAGATTATAGGATTTCTTTGGTATAAATCTGGTGAGATGATGGTGGAGAGAAACATATACCGTATTTTCCGGTGTATAGGTCACACCTTTTTATGGTTTTTTTTTCAAGGCCTGCGACCTATACACCAGTGCGACCTATTTATGGAATTTTTTTCCATATTTTTAGACAAATTTTTGCCTCAGTTATGACCGTTTTTCACTTTGTCAGAAAATGGTGCAGTACCAGTTTCGGCCGCTAGGGGACACTTCCAGAGGAGTTTCCAGCTCATGTGTCAGAAAAAAAGCTCTTCTGCTCGGACTGACTGTCGGCCTCCTGGTCTGGATGTAACTTCTTTTAGCTCTGTGTTTCTTAGCTGTTTGTTTGCAAGATGTCAAGAACCACTCAGCAGATTTTTCTGAAACTTACAGAATTTAATCACAGTACGGACGTTTACAAGTGAGTGGCTTTATTAGATGTTTGAGATAAAATAAAATAAACAATCTTTTATTAGCATAGCTTCAGTTAGCTTCTGTTTTTACGTTATAAATAGCTCAGAAACTGCTCTGTGGATATTTCTGAAACTTACAGAATGTAATCACAGTACTGACGTTTACAAGTGAGTAGCTTTATTAGATGTTTGAGATAAAAAAAAACGATCTTTTATTAGCATAGCTTCAGTTAGCTTCTGGTTGTATTTCTGTTAACGTTATAAATAGCTTCGAAACCACTCAGTGTATATTTTTTCTGCTTACAGAGTGTAATTATATGAGCTTTAATGTACTTAACTATGGCCTGGAGGAAAAATTTGAGATGAAATTCGATTTTTTTATTCGTGTTTTCAGAGACGGACTCTCCTGTGGCAGACATTAGCAGCAGAGCTAAACACTCGGTCCATATTGCCGGGTTGACTCAGCGGTGACGCGGCACGTCAGCGGTGGATGACGCGTTACGTCGGCGGTGACGTAGGTGCGACCTATACACCGGTGCAATCCATTTATGGATTTTTCCAATTTTTTGATAATAATTGGACAGTGCGACCTATACAACGGTGCAACCTATACAACGGAAAATACGGTAGCTGTACTACAACTTTAAAAGCTTTGCTGTTGTTGTTGATGATGATTTTGGGGACTATGTTTTTTTACTTTGCAACATAAAATAAGTTCTTTAAAGATGTGCAGGTTAATTTACACATGGACACATGCACAGAAAACAAAATGGAGAGAAAGACATAGAGGGAAAACCTGCCTCGGCATCAAGTTAAGCTTCTTTGTGGCTTGATTACCAAACTGTTTACATGGCAGTTCCAATAATCTGTGTATAAATCTAAGTTCACTGAAACTGCACAAGAAAATTAAGAATGACCTCCTGACAAGTGCAGCGTTTAGAAAGAAAAGTTGGGTATACTCATACGTGCTGTTTCTGTTCAGTGTTAAAATGTTCTTTTGGTCTTTTTCTGCTGGTGAATTTTACAGAAGGTATTGTATGGTGTTTGCTGAATGTTGCTGTAAAGGTTTAAAACAGACTGAAATATTCAGGTACAACTGTTTTTTTGTCCCATGTTGCGGAGCAAAAAGGGGGTAACTGGAAAAACCCTTCATCTGTCCGTTTGTATGTGGATGTTGTGAGGGCTTGAAGAATAAATGAGGTATCAACTTCTGTTTTGGTGTGTGGCTACATCAATGTGTAAGAAAGTTTCCATTTGAAAACTAGGTAGCCAGATCAAAATCCAACATGGCCACCTCCATATATATATGTAAACTGGCCACCCCAGTCATTTGAGTAAACTCTGCTTTCTAGTTTTCACTTTGGTTAAAATGCAGTTTCCCCAAATGATGGGGTGGCCGAAGATTAATCTATGTTGGCTGAGGCCACCATTGGCCACCCCCTGGCTCAGCCATTGTACCATATGGTAGAACTCTGCCCAAGGGGGCTCAATGAGGAGGGCCAGAAAATTACAGGCTATTTCCCCCATCAGCCCTCCCTTGGTGGTGCCTCTGACTCTAATGTCTCATGCATTGTAAAGTCCAGTCAAGCCTGGACCAGACGCCTTCCCAGGCTCTGGTTTTGTTTGCTTTCAGCAGAGTACCCCATCAACGTGGGCAGGAAGACTTCACAAATCTCAGCTAAGCAAAAACGGCACCTCGTTGTTTGTCCAGGGCACTGGTGCTATCTTTTTGTGTTTGATGTTTTTTCTACAGAAAACTAGAATAAAAAATCATCTCTATCACACAACCAGCCAGGAGAAAGTGAAGGGAATGGTTGTAGGGAGCAGTCACTTGAAGTATGACTCATCTGTGACGAGACCCCAGGGCCAGCGAACCAATCAAAGGTCAGCAGTCTGCTGACTTCAGATCTGCAGTACCTGCCTGGCCCGAGGAGCTGGTACGCTATTAGTTGAACATCCTGTGGAAAATCCTTAAAAAAACATAAAATTTAAACTGCAGTTGTAGAAAAAGTACAGGTATATTCTATAAAAACTGTAATGAAAGCAAATTGTTTCAGAATGAGTCGAACGTTTTTATACAAGTTTTGTTGCGTACAGGTTTTTCTAAAGCTGCTGAAGAGTAGTTTATCAGAAAGCATGATGGAAACAGAACTTTACTGGTTGACCAGCACTGAAGTACTGTTAATTATAAAGTGCTTACTTCACTGAAAATATGGATTCAACTCCCGTCTTCGTTCAAGCTCAGATCTAATCAGCTGCAAACGAGACGATGATAACTCAGCCCATGTTTATGCATCCTGTTAACCTTTCTCTCTCTCTGGCTTTTAATCCATAATTGAGTCCTGATGTTGAGGTTTAAATCTCCGTGAGCTGAACTCACACTGGTGGTAATCCTCTTTGGGTTGAGCATGCACAGCCTCACACACACACAGAGTCGCACATGGGGCAAATGAGGCCTCCGTTCGTCCAGCACCTCCCTGCAGCAGAGTTCATGGTGCTATAGTGGCACCGTTTTCATGTGGGGTGTTTGGATTCAAGAGTAGTTGATGAAAATTCAATCAGATTTGAAAAAAAAATACTTCATGTAACTTTAATCTTTTTTTCCATAAATTCAGAGTGTCATTTAAGACGTGTCTTTTGATGTGCGGTTGTTATCAGTAAGACGTTTTCTTCTTATTCAGGAGTTTTTCTAGTGCAGGACCCTTTTCGTGGAACTAGTATAGTTTTCATGGGCCATTTTCTACCCCTTCTGTTTTCATTGCAGCTACCAAGGTAAAACAGATTACCGGTACAAGGACAGGAATTGACCACAGAATATAGCCCTGATAGGGAGGTTGTATTTTGGAAATTACTTTGAACTTTTAGTGTTAGTAAGGGAGCACCTAACATGGATGCTAAGGACTATTGTGCTGCACTTTTCTTAGACCTGTCTAAAGCTTTTGACACTGTGGATCATAACATCTTGTGTCATAAGCTCTCAGAAATCGGTTTCTCAGATCACACCACTTGTTGGTTCTCTAATTATCTTTCAGATCAGAGGCAATGTATTCAACATAATGGTATTTCCTCCAGTCATTTAACAGTCAGCAATGGTGTACCACAAGGCTCAGTCTTAGGACCCACCCTCTTCACAATCTACATAAGTAATGTAGGTCAGAGCATCCCTGATGCATCCTTACATTTCTATGCTGATGACACAGTTGTTTATTGTCGAGCTAAAACTGTTGTTAAGGTTTTCCAGCTTTTACAATCCACCTTTGACATCATCCAGTCAGATTTGTTCCGTCTCAAACTTGTTCTAAACGTCGACAAAACCAAAGGGATGATACTCTGATGCATGCAAAGGGATGATGTTTTCAAACAGAAAGTCCCAGCAGTTCTTCCTTTAATTTTATCATCAAACGGTGTCCCTAATGAGTTTGGTGATTCCTATAAATATTTGGATATCTTGGCCGACTCGCATCTCTTTTTTAAAGGGGACCAAAGATGCAAAATTCACTTTTTAATGGGGTTTTTTTTACTCTACTTTGGGTATTTACTTCTTAAAAAAACAGTCCTAGGACACCCAAGGACACTTAACAAACCAATACAGTGCAAACATTATCAGTGACAAATTGAAATATAAAATACATAAAGATTATAAAATGCAACAGTCCTAGGGCCAAAGAAATGCACCCAGTGGTATATTTACTCTAAGTAGATTTATTTTTCAGGGATATAAATGTCTCGTTTTCAAATCCTGCAGCTTGTGACGTCACAAGCCGCAGCCACAACCTACCCCAAACCTGAGTCCAGCCCCTCACCTAGCAACCCCTGGTTAGGCTCAACCCACTTCAGTATAAAAGACGTGACGGTTGTTTTTCCTGATTTCATCTCATCTTTTGTTTAAATGTTCTTAATTTCATGTGTACAGCACTTTGTTGCAGCTGTGGTTGTTTTAAATGGCTTTATAAATAAAGTATAATTGTTATATTATTCACAAAACAGTAACAAAACATAAATCATTCTCGTCGGTACCAAAAACTCTATTTCAAAATCAGAACATCTTCTCGTCCCCCTTAACAACTCTCTGCTATCCCCCTCCCCTCAGGTCAAGAGTCTCGGTGTCATCCTCGACACCACTCTCTCCTTCACTTCACACATCAACAATATTACTCGGTCTGCCTATTTCCACCTCCGTAATATTAACCGTCTCCGTCCTTCTCTCACACCCCGCTCCACAGCCATCCTGGTGCACAGTCTTGTGACTTCCCGTATCGATTACTGCAACTCCCTTCTCTACGGCCTCCCCAACAAATCTCTCCACAAGTTACAGATGGTCCAGAACTCAGCTGCCCGTGTCATCACTCAAACCTCCTACTATAACCACATCACTCCTGTCCTGCAGCAGCTCCACTGGCTCCCGGTTAAATCACGCATCATCTTCAAAATTCTACTCCTCACGTTCAAAGCTATCCACAACCTTGCCCCTCCTTATCTATCTGACCTCCTACAAATCTCCATCCCATCACGCTCTCTCAGGTCCTCCTCTTCGCTACATCTCCATGTACCCTCTGCCTGCCTCTCCACCATGGGGAGCAGGGCCTTCACCTGCTCTGCCCCTCACCTCTGGAACGCCCTATCGCCAGGCCTTCGAAACACCACCTCCCTTTCTCTGTTCAAGACTGCCCTGAAAACACGTCTCTTTATCATTAACTTTACTAAATGTATTTTTTATTTTGCATTTTATAATCTTTATGTATTTTATATTTCAATTTGTCACTGATAATGTTTGCACTGTATTGGTTTGTTAAGTGTCCTTGGGTGTCCTGAAAGGCGCTTTTAAATAAAATGATGATTATTATTATATATTATTATTATTTTTACGTTTTAGTTCAATTTTTAGCGTATTAACGATCGCTCCCAACGAGCAGCCGGCAGACATAAAACGAGCAGATCACCGCTGCCTGACCATGCAATGAGCGGAGCAAAGCGGGCGGGGATTGAACATGCCGGCGAAGGGACCATCTGCCGCCGGGAGCTGCTAGCTTTTGAGGACCGTTTGTCCGATCAGAGGTTGCCTCATACGGATAAATTATCTGGAAACACTCGGTGAACTTTGTGTATGTGTCTGTGATCGCTCCCAAAGCGCCACATGCAACGAGCGGAGCTAAGCGGAGCTAAGCGGGCGGAGGAGGAACGAGCTAACATTAGCCTCGGATTCGGGTGGGCTAATGCTAACAGGTGTAGCAAATGGCGGCGCGCGCATACCACTTTCGGTAAGTTATCTTAAGCTAGCACTAGCCATTTCTAAAGTGCATGAAATGCTAACGTAAACCCTTTGGAGGGCGGAGTTAATGTAAACAGATTTTTGAAGGGCGTGGCCTTCAGAGCTCATTATCATAAACCGGTCGTTCTGAACGGAAGTGAGAAAAGGCAGAACTAGAAAGGGGATATTTTATTATCTAAGAATTATTTTGTGTATTAAATTGAATGAACATGGTCTGGATAGCCCACAGACATACCGTACTATTAAATTTATAAAACCAATATTTGGTCTCCTTTAAGCTTCATGTGAAAAACCTAGTGAGGAAAGTGAAAGTTAAATTGGGTTTCTTTTTCAGAAACAGATAATGTCTAACTCTGAATCAGGGGTCACCAACACGGTGCCCGCGGGCACCCGGGTGCCCCCAAGGACCATTTGGGGTGCCCTCGGACCTATTAAATAGCACAACTCACTACTAAGCTGCATTTAAAATTTCATTTTATTCAGTTATTCTTTTTTGTATTTATATATTTTAAAATGTCTATCTTAAAAATATGTTTATTATACATTTTTTTCAATTTACGCTTTGTTATTTCCGAAGAGTTTATCAAACTGGTGCCCTTTGTATGACTCTGTGCCCACGAAGTAGCTCTCAATTTCAAAAAGGTTGGTGACCCCTGCTCTGAATGCTACGAAACATCTTGTAACTGTGACTTTCCTTCCCTCCATTGATTACAGTGACATCATTTACATGAATGCTCCTACAAGCACCATGCAGATGTTGGATGTTGTCTATCATGGTGCACTAAGATTAAGTGATTATTGTACCCATCACTGCACCCTGTATTCACTGGTTAACTGGACATCATTAACCTCACGCAGACTCTTCCACTGGTACATTTTCATCTTTAAATCACTTCTTGGTCTGTTGCCTTCATACATCTCCTCCTACATGTCTCTGCGTGAGTGCAGCTACAGCGTGCGCTCTCAGGACAGTATTACCTGCAGTGTACCCTCAGTGCAGACTGAAGGCAAAAGGGCCTTCTTCTACTCAGCTCCTGTTTCCTGGAATATCTTGCAAAAAGATCTGAAGCTCTCAACGTCGACCTCTCTAAGTGGCTTCTGACATCTGCTAAGCTCACGGCAAGAACCAATGCAGACATGTTCCTGTTTTTAGTTTTCTACACCACCTTATAATCTAGCTGGGTTTTTTTTGTTTTTTGTTTTTTTTGCTACTTTTCCTTTTGATTGTCCTTTTGGTTGCCATTTTGTTTTGACTTGTTAAATTTTTCTTTAATTTGTACACATCTTTTATGATTGTCTATTGTTGTCTTTCTTGTCCACTGTTGTCATCACTCTTTGTTAAAAAAATCAGGTCTCTCTTGTAAATGGGTCTTCGAGGCTCAATGGGATCAACCTGTATATCAATCAATCAATCAATCAATCAATTTATTCACTCGATTAAAAAAATCATCATTTTACAAACTCATTATCTGACAACACATTTACACGAGTGAAGAGGGAGCAGGAAGAAGAAAATCTTGTATAGACCTGCCCCCTTTCTCAATAATTACAAAAATGTCATGGCCGTAAACATTAAATTAACAAAACAAGTTGCAAACAATATTTAAACAATAACATACATAACAATATACCACTGTTTCCATTACCAACTCAATATGTAAGAGTTAATCATTCTTTTTTTGTACTGTTTCTTGAATTGGATTATTGTAGTGCAATTTTTAACTCATCATCCAAACTGTTCCATAGTTTTACTCCATGCACCGAAATGCACATTTGTTTTAAAGTAGTACGCACAGTTTTACTTTTGAAATCATACTTCCTTCTGTTAGTTCTATCACAAGAGTTTAAGACAAAAAACTTTTGTAAATTAAATGGCAATAATCTCTTTCTAGCTTTAAACATAATCAATAACATTTTTAAATCAACCAGATCCTTTAGTTTCAAGATATTTGATTGAATAAACAATTTATTTGTGTGTTCTCTGATGTCCACTTTATGAATAATTCTCATAACTTTCTTTTGTATGACAGATAACGGTTTAGTGTTGGTTTTATATGTGTTGCCCCAAACCTCTATACAGTATGTCAGATATGGAAAAACAAATGAATAATATAATGTCTGTAGAGTTGACAGCTCTAAAACATGTTTTACTTTATTTAGAAGTCCAATACTTTTGCATAGTTTTAATTTTATGTATTTTATATGAGATTTCCAGTTGAGTTTATGATCTAAAACAACACCTAAAAATTTAACTTCATGTACTCGTTCAACTTGATTATTATCTACAGACATTACAATAGAATCATCTATTTTTCTGTTACCAAAAATCATGAATTTTGTTTTATTCCAGTTTATTGATAATTTGTTGTATTTAAACCATTCATTAAGTTTAGACATCTCACAAGTCATACATTCTATAATGGGTTTTAAGTCATTCCCAGAACAAAATAAATTTGTATCATCTGCGAACAGGATGATTTGTAACTTTTTAGACACTTCACAAATGTCATTGATGTACAAAAGAAAAAGCTTTGGTCCTAGCACTGAACCTTGGGGGACTCCACATTTTATATTTTGAAGATCTGATTTTACATTTCCTAGCTGTACAAATTGTTTTCGGTTAGTCAAATAACTACTCAACCAGTTATGAACTATCCCTCTTATCCCATAATCTTGCAACTTGGAAAGCAATAAAGTATGGTCGATTGTATCAAAGGCTTTTCTTAAATCAATAAACATCCCCACTGTATATTGTTTCCTTTCAATTGCTTCTGTAAGTTCTTCGTTTAGTTCTAATAATGCAAGGGATGTAGATTTATTTGCTCTAAAGCCATATTGACTCTCACTCAATAAGTTATTCTTTTCAATATAACCATCCAATTTTTGGACAAACCATTTTTCAAGCACTTTAGAAAACTGAGGGAGCACTGAGATCGGTCTATAATTGTCAAAACTATGTCTATCACCATTTTTAAATATTGGAATAACTTTTGCTAATTTCATTTTTTCTGGAAATATGCCACTCTGGACTGACAAATTACAAATGTAAGTAAATGGTTTAATAATAAAGTCAATAGTTTTTTTTATAATCATCATATCAATTCCATCACTATCAACAGATGTTTTAGTTTTGCTTTTCCTTACTATATTTAAAATTTCATGTTCACTTATATCTCCAAGAAACATTGACTGTGAAATTCTACTACCACCCTGCCTACCCTGAATATCATTTGTCTTAATGGAAGAAGCCAAACTTGGCCCTATATTTACAAAGAAGGAATTAAATTCATTCACCACTTTATTTTTTTCCGTCAAGGTTGTTTCTCCCTTAAAAAACTGTTTTTCAAGACAATGAGTATTATTAGGTCTTACAATACTATTCAAAATGTTCCACGTTCTTTTCATATCATCACTGCTCTCTCGCAACTTTAAATTGTAGTAATCTTTCTTAGCTTGTCTTAATAATTTTGTCAATTTGTTTTTATACACCTTGTATTTCATCTCTTTAAGTTTAGTTGGAAATCTGACAAAATCTCTATATAATTTGTTTTTCTTCTTACAAGATTTTAACAGTCCCTTGGTCATCCAGGGTTTTGCATTGACATTTTTATTTTTGTGACACGTTAATATTGGGCAATTTTTGTCATATAATGATTTATAAACTTGCAAAAAATTTCATATGCCACATTCACATCATTTACATATACTCCACTCCAGTTTTCCTTTAACAGATCATTACAGAATTTCTTTATTGTTTCATCAGATCTGACTCTAACCTGCCTTATTTCATCAACTTTACTAGTTTTTTTAATTTTACTATCATGAACTATGAATATAGGTAAATGATCACTTATGTCACTTATGAGTACCCCACTGTAAATAGCCTTTCCAATTTCATTAGTAAAAATATTATCAATTAATGTTGCAGTAGTGCTAGTGATTCTGGTAGGTTGAGTAATCACTGGATATAAACTTCTACTGGACATTGCATCAACAAAATCTGTGGTCATTTTGTGCTCTCCTTGTTTTAATAGATCAATATTGAAATCTCCACATAGTAACCAGGTTTTCCTTTCATTTAGCCCATCCAGGAGATTTTCACATCTTTCTCTAAAATATTCTATATTAGAGCCTGGTGTTCTATATACACAAGCTACAATAATGTTCCTTGTTTTCTCCATCTCTATTTCAACAGTAACACATTCCATCACATCATCCAAGGCAAATGACATACATTCTAATTTTTCACATCTCAAGGAACTATGAACATACAGTGCAACACCGCCACCTTTGTTCTTCACTCGATTTGTATAAAACAGATTGTACCCTTCCATATCAAAATCTGTAGATTTGTCATTTAACCAAGTTTCAGATAATGCTATAACTTGATAGTGATTTTTAAATGTTTTCAGATATTCATTAATCTTGTCAAAATTAGCATGAAGACTTCTGCAGTTAAAATGAATAAGTGAAAAATTATCAAAGTCCACAGAAAGATTCAGTTGTTCTTCTGTATAATATTTACAATTGTTAGTTTTGTCTAATAAATTACTGTCTGGATCAATGTTGTTTTCATAATCATGTATTTTGAATTCTGTAACACCATGTCTTGTCAAAATTGGTTTGCTTGTTGCATGTTGTATTGCTTCCATTTGTCTCTTTATTTTTCAAATGGAACGTTGTTCCTTTTTTCTAAAGGAACTTCATTCACTTGTGTTTTTCAAGAAGGGCCTCAACTCCATCCTTGAGTTCATGACCTGGGGTTCTCCTTCTTTGGGTCCAGGCCGTCTCCCATCCTGCGTTCTTCAGTATTGACTCTAGATCCATTTCCTTCTCTGGAATGTCCATGTTGACTCCGAGCTCACGTAATCCAATTGCAGCAGCTTGAGGGTCATTGTACACTTTAACTTTCCCGTTCTCACAAAAAACTTTCAGTCTAGCTGGAAATAAAATCCGTGACTTGATTTTTTGTGCATTAAGTACTTTGCGCACATCTTTGTATTTTGCACGTTCCTTAAACACTGAGCTTGTAAAGTCTTCATCAAAATAAATCCTTCGATCGTTGACTTGTACAGTCTTTGCTCTCCATGCAGCTTGCAGCACTTTTTGTTTCATGGCATATGATTGAAATCGAACCAGAACAGTTCTGGGCCGGTCCTTTGGTCCAGGCCTCGGCCCTATCCTATGTGCCCTCTCCACATGGAGTTCATCCGTCACTTCCAGTTTTTCATGGATCAGTTTGTTGACAAAGTCAATCATGTTGTTTTCTTCACAGTTTTCTGGCACTGAGTAGATTCTCATATTGTTTCTCCTGGCTTGACTTTCCAGTTCCTCACATCTTAGTTCCAGTTGCTTTTGCATTTGAAGGGT
>JBBPBX010008040.1:12332-28379 GCA_038048925.1 Garcialebias charrua
ATATCTTTCCAACAAATTGTTTTTATCTTTTTCTTGAATATAAACATTGACTTCACCATTTTTGCATCATCCTCCAAACCAGGGGTCACCAACACGGTGCCCGCGGACCTGTTCTAAAAATAGCACAACTCACTACTAAGCTGCATTTAAAATTTCATTTTATTCACTTATTCTTTTTTTGTATTTATATATATTTTAAAATGTCTATCTTAAATTAAACATACAGTATGTTCTTAAAAATATGTTTATTATACTTCTTTTTTTCAATTTACGCTAGGGTTGTAAATCTCTGTGTGACAGACGATTCGATTCACATCTAGATACAAGGGTTACGATTCGATTCAAAAACGATTTATTTTAAAAACGGAACGATTCGATTCGATGCAGTGTAAAAGCGATTCGGTTCGATGCAGTGTAAAAGCGATTCGGTTCGATTCGATTAAACTTCAAATAATTCTACGTTTTAATATTTGTTGATGTACCGGTAGACAAATATTTCATTATGAAAGAAAAAGGACCATTTCTATCAATGTGACATTCTTAGAGCATTTTTAAATTTGTAAAAGTCCACATATATCATATCTAAAAGGGTGCTGTAAAGCACTGGTAAAAATAAAGTAAAAAGCCAAACAAAATAATCACATGTTAAATGTGTTTATTTTTAAACATGGACCTAAAGACCAGCTAAAAGAAAATTTCCTACAGAAAATACAGAAAAAATATAAAAGGCACAAATGGTTACAGCAGCATGTAATAAAATAAAAATCACTAGGAAAAAAAACCCAGGAATAAGCTATAAGCACAAAGCTCCTGAGTCCTGTGCAATAACCTGTTGTGCAATAACCTGTCACACAACCTGTAGTTTGGTAGTTATGTGCAATATAGATCATGTGCATTTTAGCTTATATTTCATTACTACCTTGAAATAGTTATTCACACAAATTCATCCTGCTTCACCGTTAAAATTCTACCATGTTGTTTACTATTTTTCTCTTCAGAAACTTTGTAATATTATAATTACTGTTTCACTTTTTGGTAGTTTATTTTGTACCCTTATTGCATGCTTTAGTATTTCCTGTTTGCTTGTTGTTTGTTTTTTAGCAAGTCAAAATCATTTTTTCTCGTCCTGAGCATTTCATTGTACTAAGTTAACCCTGTGTTAACCTGCATATGACAAATAAACACTTGAACTTGAACTTAATAATACAAAACAGGGTGGTTCATCATCTGAAATAGAAAACATGCACCATATATTACTGGCTATGTTTGCCATGAAGTCTTTTTTTTTACTGACTTTACCATTTTATGTAAAAATCTTCATCTGATGTTCAGAATTTATTTATGTAGGGACTCGTGTACATGTGTAAAAGATATATCATTATCATCATGATGATTATTTAACTCTTTCTGTGCATGCAGATTCTCTCATTATTGTGAATGTGTTTTATGCTGATACAATGACTGCAGCACAAGTTTAAGACAAAGTCAGCTCATTCTTGATCACAAGTTATAAAACACAAACCTGTATGCTCATCTTGGGTCTGGGGTGCATCATTGCAGACATCAAGATCTCCATTTGCAGGTTCAGTCTGCACTGGACCTCTCTGAACTGAATCCCCCGTTACCTAGAAATAAAACATGACATTACATTTAGTGTACAGTATGGTTAAATGCAGTGTAAACAATCAAAAAACAGTAGGCAGAATAAATCTAGTGACAGCAACAAAACACAGCAGACTGTAAGATGTATTTTGACAGTGTGTTGGGGGATTTACCTTGTGATGCAGGGATGTTGTTTTTGCTGATAGGCTTGTGAATGTCCTCTCTGCATCATGGCTACTGTTGTAGCTTTATGCTTCTTATTAATCTTGTATGGCTGTGGGTCATAGTCATGCAGCTTATATTATAGGTGAAGGCTGAGACAACGCAGTTCGGGTCCAACAACGTGTTTATTCTTCTGTGTAACAACAAGACTGTTCACCCATTCTGTGGGCTCATTGACAGGAGTTATCACTGCTACTGAGGAAGGGCAGGGACTTAAAACAGTGTGGAAGAGATCTTCAAGGCCTGTGTAACTCGTGAACTATCACTGAGTTGCCCGTAAAATTTAGTGATAACGTTACCCGTCGCTTTGTGTGTGGCAGCTGCATGATCCTGCTCGTTGTTATGAGGCTTGAAAAGTTGTTGGTCGAGGTTTGTTGTGCTACCAGTGTACTTCGGAGGTGCGCTGCATAGCTTACAAATAGCGTGGCTTTTGTCGAGTTTTCCGTCCTTCTAGTAAAACCCGAAAACGTTCCACACTTTAGATTTTTGTCTGGCTGATGTGTTGAAAATCTTTCGCGGTGACTCGCTAGCGCGCGCGGCTACTATTTACATCCATGCTCGCTCGTGCTCTTGGTGAGCTATGGCGCATGCGTGAGAATAGCTTCGCTCTCGCGTTGTTTTAGAAACGCATTGTAAACCCAGCAAGTCTCGCGATAACCGGTCCGTGTCTTTTCAACCGGTTCATCTCTGAATTTGTGGCTGGTTGCTGTCGGTTTACGTGGCTGCTACCGATGCAACCACATCGCTAGCTTGTCAAACTGGATATCCGGTCGAATCGGTTAATCTATAACAAGCCTAATTTACGCTTTGTTATTTCCGAAGAGTTTATCAAACTGGTGCCCTTTGTATGACTCTGTACCCACAAAGTAGCTCTCAGTTTCAAAAAGGTTGGTGACCCCTGCTCCAAACCATTCCACAGACCCATTCCCTGTATTGTAGAACATCCCTTTAAACTGGCTCTATACTAAGGTTTAACAAAAATATCTATTCCCTTCAAATTATAACAACTCTTCCTTTTTACAAAATATGCTTGGATGTTTGATGGTAGCAAGCAATTATGAGCTTTAAACATAAGTAGAAAAATATTATAATCCACCAAATCATAAAACTTAAAGCTCCACTGACATGTTCTTTTAACTTTTCAAAAAATGGCACAACATATATAAATATTAAGATAGACCTCTGACCGTTTTTGCTAAAATAATGTTAAATGAATGAAAATTTCTCTCAAAATAGTTTAAAATTAGCGCCGTTTGTTTAGACCGTAAATCCGGATCTTCCGGTCACGTGTCAGCATTCCCGTTTCTGACGTCACGTCCGATACTGAACTCTGCTCAAACGACAAAAATATAGACGCATCCGTCGAATTTAGCCATTTAAAACTACATTATAGCGAAGCCAAATCGCTATAATGTAGTTTTAAATGGCTAAATTCGACGGATGCGTCTATACTTTTGTCGTTTGAGCAGAGTTCAGTATCGGACGTGACGTCAGAAACGGGAATGCTGACACGTGACCGGAAGATCCGGATTTACGGTCTAAAAAAACGGCGCTAATTTTAAACTATTTTGAGAGAAATTTTCATTCATTTAACATTATTTTAGCAAAAACGGTCAGAGGTCTATCTTAATATTTATATATGTTGTGCCATTTTTTGAAAAGTTAAAAGAACATGTCAGTGGAGCTTTAAGTAATTTCAAGTAATTTCAATTGACAAAACAGAACATTAGAAGGGTGACAATAACACTTTCTTGTTATAATTCTTACAGCTCTTTTTTGCAGAATAAAAATAGGCTTTGTTACGGTTTTACATGCTGTACTCCAAACATTGACACAATAAGTTAAATGCGGGACTACAAGTGTATTATAAAGTAAATATGAAGCATCATTGTTTAATAAGTCCCTTACTCTATACAATACTGCATTGGACTTGGTTCCATGACAGTTCATCATCAATAATTACACCCAGAAACTTTACCTCATTCACTCTGCATATCTTAACACCATCAATTTTGAAAGAAAAGTCCAAAGTTATCTTTTTTAACTAAATATCATAAAATTAGTTTTATCAATATTCAATGATAACTTATTTAATTTAAACCAATCCTGTATTTTAACAATCTCCTTGTTTTATCAACTCAAACATCTGTTCCATGTCTTTACCCAAACAGAAAAAAGTTGTATCATCAGCAAATAAAACACATTTGAGGATGTCAGATACTTCAATTAAATCATTTACATATAAAATAAACAATTGAGGTCAAGTACTGAACCTTGTGGAACTCCACATGAAGTTCTGCATAAATTAGATCTTACATCATCCATCTGAACAAACTGCTTTCTATCCCTCAAATAACTGCTTATCCACTGTAAAGCAATATTAATCACATACTGTATAACATAGTAAAGGTTTTTAGTCGGGTTGCAATGTGGTTTGAACAAATATCAAAGACTGCAAACATCTTAGAGTCCATCAGCTTCTCAAAAAGCTGTGATCAACACTTTTTTTCAGAATAGTACATAACACAGGGCTTGTCATGCTGGTGTTGATCTTTTTGTATACTTTAACCTATTACATGCTAGAAACCTACGGTATACAAAAATGGTGAAAACCTTTACTCTGCAAAATGCTCTGTTTGCTTCTGTACGTTTCACTTCTCAGTAAAGAATCACAATTTTAATTTAAAGAAAGACAACTAGAACTGATTCTCAAGGATATTGCCTTCTGATCATTGCTTTATTTTTAACCAGAAAAATCTAGCTTTTCAGTTAAATTAGTTAAATGAGTCAACCCTGTGGGTTGAGACAACATAATCAGTTCCTCTGGCAGCAGCTCCACAACTCTTCTTAATAAATGGTAAATGGAGCTTATTTATATAGCGCTTTCCAGTCCCCTATGAGGGGCCCCAAAGCGCTTTACAATACCAACCATCCACCCATTCATACACACATTCATACACACATTCATACACACATTCATACACCCATTCATACACACATTCATACACACATTCATACACCGTTAGCGGCAGACTGCCATGCAAGGCGCTTTCCAGTCCTACCGGGAGCAACTCGGGGTTAAGTGTCTTGCCCAGGGACACAACGACACATGGTGTGGGGAACCGGTATTCGAACCGCCAACCTTCCGATCGGGGTACGACTGCCATTACCACTACACCACGGCCGCCCATAAACGTAAGCATTCTTCCGTCCTGTCAAGCATAAAACCAAGAAGCTCGTGAGCAGGGTCTAAAATAAGTGACTACAGGTAGTCCCCGAATTACGAGCGCTCTGATCTACGAGGTTCCAGACTTACGAGCTGGCGAATTTTTGGAAAAAACGCAAAAAATACTGAGTTTTCATGTGTTTTTTCACCACAGTTAGTTAGCTAAGCATATGGACACACGTTTCCGATCATTTTTATGCACTCATAAGCAGTTTTTGGATGAAAATAGAGTGTTTGTAGTCGCGCTAGCGAAACCGTTCCAATTTACGAGCGAAATTTCGGACTTACGAGCGACATGGCAACCGTTCCAAATTACGAGATTTCCGGTTTACGAGCGCCTCGTTGTAACGGATCTCGCTCGTAAATCGGGGACTACCTACTGCAATTAGATTAGGAGTTAGAGCAAACTTACGATTCTATTTTCCTAATTTGGAAAGTTTCAGAAAATTTCAGGGTTCCTACATAGTCTTGAAAAGTCTGAATAAATATAGAATTAGAATTCTGCTTTTTTTTTTTTTAAACAATGTAGGGAAAATTAGTGGGGAGTGGTCGTGCAGAGGGTAGAGAAGGTGAGTGATAGAGTTTTGGTATGAATATTTTTATTATGGCAGAGAACATCTTTCCCTCCTGCTTTGCGAACATGCCCAAAACATTCAGCCTCCAGTATACTCGCGCGTACGTGGGTCCACGGAGGTTTGCGCATACCGGATTAGACTTGAAGGGGATGCTTGCAGGGCATGTCCATGCAAAGCTAAATGTTTACGACCGCATACTTGGTGTCGCACAATAAACTGGACTGTTTTGTATGTGACGCCGATGTATTAAATTTCCCTTCTTCATACGTGATCTGGCCTTTTATTTTTTTATTTTTTTTATTTTTTATTTGCCAAAAGGCAAACGATCTCTTCCTCCTCCTGTTGACGCCATGACTGAAATGTGAGAAGTGAAGCAATTTGTCACAAGCAAATTAAAATCAGGTCCAGCATGGCTGCGGGAGGGTCTGGAGATTTCCTGGTGGGCTGGTCTGATGTGTGGGCTGTAGTGCGCTGAGGCTGGGGCTGCCAGCTCTAGTTTTTTTACGTTTTTCTTGACCTGTCAATCAATCAAGTAGGCGTGTCAGCAAATGACCAATCGGCGACCTCAATTTGTCCCAAAGGTAAATGGAGCTGACAGCAGCCACTCAGGGTGGACATTAGAGTATGAAGTCTGAGCCCTCTGCGGACGGTGCGCACTGTTTCCGCGTGGCTGACAGGACGCGTGAGTATACTGGAGCCCTTATCTCCATCTGGAGGCCCAGTAGCCGACGGCCATAGATTATGTCTGTGCGTCTGACTGCAGCTGGCTACGAGGGAGTACCCGCTGGACTCTGCTGCTGTATAAAAGTCTACAGCAAACTATTCGGCGCTCATTCTGTGACATGTTCCATGCATTATGTAGCTATGTATGTAATCAGTCTCAAATGAGTCCTTGCAAGTAAAATGCTGCTACAAATCTTCTCCTGTCATCGAGTGTGGTTCTTTTTGAGTAGAGTACTGTAAGTTAAGAGAGAATATTTTTCTCCAACAGTGGGCCTGTGATCGGAAGGTCGCCCGTTCGATCCCTCAGACCGACATTAAAATGTGGTTGGGAAAGCACCACAACTGTCTCCACACTCATTTACCCCACTCTGAGCCCTTGAGCAAGGCCCTTAACCCCCACCATCTGCTCCCCTGTGTACCCTTTGGCAGCTCTCTGCTCTACACAGAGGGCTGTGGTAGCTCAGTGGTCTGTGGTTGCATCAGGAAGGGTATCCTGCGTAAAAACTAATCGCCAAGTCCCTGGGCTGCCACCTTACCGTGGTGGAGGGGTTTGAGTGTCCCAATGATCCTAGGAGCTATGCTGTCAGGGGCTTCATGCCCCTAGTAGGGTCACCCAAGGCAGACAGGTCCTAGGTGAGGGACCAGACAAAGTGCAGCCCGAAGACCCCTTATGATGAGTAAAATAAATGGACAAAATGTTCCCTCGCCCGGACGCGGGTCACCGGGGCCCCACTCTGGAGCCAGGCCCGGAGGTGGGGCACGTTGGCGAGCGCCTGGTGGCCGGGCTTTCACCCATGGAGCTCGGCCGGGCACAGCCCGAAGAGGAGACGTGGGTCCCCCTTCCCATGGGCTCACCACCTATGGGAGGGGCCAAAGGGGTCGGGTGCAATGTGGGATGGGTGGTGGCCGAGGGCGGGGACCCTGGCGGTCTGATCCTCGGCTACAGAAGCTGGCCATTGGGACATGGAATGTCACCTCTCTGGTGGGGAAGGAGCCTGAGCTAGTGTGTGAGGTTGAGAGGTTCCGGCTAGAAATAGTCGGACTCACCTCAACGCATGGCTCTGGCTCTGGAACCAGTTTCCTTGAGAGGGGTTGGACACTCTTCTACTCTGGAGTTGCCCCTGGTGAGAGGCGCCGAGCAGGAGTGGGCATACTTGTTGCCCCCCATCTTGGTGCCTGTACGTTGGGGTTCACCCCGGTGAACGAGAGGGTAGCCTCCCTTCGCCTACGTGTGGGGGGACGGGCTCTGACTGTTGTTTGTGCCTATGCGCCAAACGGCAGCGCAGATTACCCACCCTTTTTGGAGTCCTTGGAGGGGGTATTGGAGAGTGCGCCTCCTGGGGACTCCCTTGTTCTGCTGGGGGACTTCAACGCTCACGTGGGCAATGACAGTGAGACCTGGAGGGGTGTGGTTGGGAGGAACGGCCCCCCTGATCTGAACCCGAGTGGTGTTTTGTTGTTGGACTTCTGTGCTCGTCATGGATTGTCCATAACGAACACCATGTTCAGGCATAAGGGTGTACATATGTGCTCTTGGCACCAGGACACCCTAGGTCGCAGTTCGATGATCGACTTTGTTGTCGTCTCATCTGATCTGCGGCCGCATGTCCTGGACACTCGGGTGAAGAGAGGGGCGGAGCTGTCAACTGACCACTACCTGGTGGTGAGTTGGCTCCGATGGTGGGGGAGGATGCCGGTCAGACCTGGCAGACCCAAACGTATTGTGAGGGTCTGCTGGGAACGTCTGGCAGAGTCTCCCGTAAGACGGAGCTTTAACTCCCACCTCCGGGAGAGCTTTGAACACGTTCCGAGGGAGGCGGGGGACATTGAGTCCGAGTGGGCCATGTTCCGCGCCTCTATTGTCGAGGCAGCTTATCAGAGTTGTGGCCGCAAGGTTGTTGGTGCCTGTCGTGGTGGCAACCCTCGAACCCGGTGGTGGACACCGGCGGTGAGGGATGCTGTCAGGCTGAAGAAGGAGTCCTATTGGGCCTTTTTGGCCTGTGGGACCCCGGAAGCAGCAGATAGGTACCGACAGTCCAAGCGGCATGCGGCTCGGGTGGTTGCTGAGGCAAAAACTCGGGCGTGGGAGGAGTTCGGAGAGGCCATGGAGAATGACTTCCGTACGGCTTCGAGGCGATTCTGGTCCACCATCCGGCGTCTCAGGGGGGGAAAGCGGTACGCGACCAACACCATTTATGGTGGGGATGGCGTGCTGTTGACCTCAACTCGGGATGTTGTGAGTCGGTGGGCGGAGTACTTCGAAGACCTCCTCAATCCTACTGGCACGTCTTCCACTGAGGAAGCGGAGCCTGGGGACTTTGGGTCGGGCTCTCCAATCTCTGGAGCTGAGGTCACCGAGGTGGTTAAAAAGCTCTGCGGTGGCAGGGCTCCAGGGGTGGATGAGATTCGCCCTGAGTTCCTTAGGGCTCTGGATGTTGTGGGGTTGTGTTGGCTTACGCGACTCTGCAATATCGCGTGGACATCGGGGGCAGTTCCCTTGGATTGGCAGACTGGGGTGGTGGTTCCCCTATTCAAAAAGGGGGACCGTAGGGTGTGTTCCAACTATAGGGGGATCACACTCTTAAGCCTCCCTGGTAAGGTCTATTCAGGGGTTCTGGAGAGGAGGGTCCGTCGGATAGTCGAACCTCGGATTCAGGAGGAGCAGTGTGGTTTTCGTGCTGGTCGTGGAACACTGGACCAGCTCTACACCCTCAGCAGGGTCCTGGAGGGCGCGTGGGAGTTTGCCCAACCAGTTTACATGTGCTTTGTGGACTTGGAAAAGGCATTCGACCGCGTCCCTCGGGGGGTTCTGTGGGGGGTACTCCGGGAGTATGGGGTACCAGGCCCATTGATATGGGCTGTTAGGTCCCTGTACGACCGGTGTCAGAGCTTGGTCCGCATTGCCGGCAGTAAGTCAGGCTCGTTTCCAGTGAGAGTTGGACTCCGCCAAGGTTGCCCTTTGTCACCGATTCTGTTCATAACTTTTATGGACAGAATTTCTAGGCGCAGCCAAGGTGTTGAGAGGATCCGTTTTGGTGGCCTTAGAATCGCTTCTCTGTTTTTTGCAGATGATATGGTCCTATTGGCTTCATCAGATCGTGATCTACAGCTTTCGCTGGAGCGGTTTGCAGCCGAGTGTGATGCGGCCGGGATGAGGATCAGTTCCTCCAAATCCGAGGCCATGGTCTTGAGCCGGAAAAGGGTAGCATGCCCTCTCCGGGTCGGGGATGAGGTCCTGCCCCAAGTGGAGGAGTTTAAGTATCTCGGGGTCTTGTTCACGAATGAGGGAAAACTGGAGCGTGAGATCGATAGGCGGATAGGTGCAGCATCCGCAGTGAAGCGGGCGCTGTACCGGTCTGTCGTGGTGAAGAGAGAGCTGAGTCGAAAGGCAAAGCTCTCAATTTACCGATCGATCTACGTTCCCACCCTCATCTATGGTCATGAGCTTTGGGTTGTGACCGAAAGAACGAGATCTCGGATACAAGCGGCCAAAGCTGGGCACCGCTAATTAAAAAATTATTTCCACAATTTCTAAAACGCTTATTAATTTTTTTAGGTCCACAATTTCAAAAGCACAAATGTCTTATGAAAATTAGGGGAAGCTAATCTAATCCGCTATTTATATATTTCTATATTATATATATTATATATATATATATATATATATATATATATATATATATATATATATATATATATATATATATATATATATATATATATATATATATATTATATATATATATATATATATATATATATATATTTATATATAGCCGGCAGCGTTATCAATATTTGCACTACACTGCCAACTGAAAAGTAACAAAAATGATCCTAAAAGGATGAAATTACAAAAATCAAAGGATTTATTTAATACTTTACGTACATATATTCTATTCGGCCACGAAATTAACAAAAAATAGAATGATCTTTTAATCCCTAAAACCACGTTTAAATCTCAAATACACGGGTGTGTCGCCACCGCATTTATACATAAAGTAACCCAAATACATGAAACTAACGACTCGCCGTCGAATGGTCGACACAAAAGACACAATAAAATCATCCGGCCACGTTAATTTGGCTTGAAACAGCGGGGTTCTCTACGGATTTATCCATTAGTAACCCAGCACAACCAACAGGCAGACACAGCGTTAGCGTCTATAGGTAGTCAACAGATTTAATGAAAAGTAACTAAAATACATAAAAATAACGACTCACCGTCAAATGGTCGACACAAAACCCTCAATAAACTCCTCCGGCCGCGTTAATTTGGCTTGAAACAGCGGGGTTCTCTACGGATTTATCCAAGTACCCAGCACAAACAGTAGCCACAGAATTAGCCCCCGAGTTCACCTCTGAGTGACCCGGAAGATGTCAAGATGGAATAGTCCATTTTTAGTAGGGGGATAAAGAAATCGACCGTTTTTTTTAATTGCGTATTTAATGATCGTTTTCATCGTAACTATAATTATTTTTATGTTAAATGTATATTAACAAGCAGGATCAATGTTAGTTATGTAGGTGACTGCACGGGGCGAGGCGGGGCCGGGGCCACTGCTGAAATGGGACCCCCAGGCATTTACCTACATGGTCTGTTCTCAGCTCTGCCCCCCTTCCCCTCACACCCTTCCTCCTTTCTGCTGTTTACGGTGGGGAAAAAGGTAAAACAAGCAGCATAAGAGCTTGTAAATAAGTTTATTGGTTTTTACTGATAGATAATTAGTTATTAGCGGTACTGCATTTTAAATAAAAATAGCACAAATCCGCTTATGAATTATAAAAGTTAGTCAATTCACAAAAACGCTGACAAAAAGTTTAGGTCCACTGTAAGCGGATTAGCGCTTTAGCGCTACCTAGCGTTCATTTGCCCACCACTGCAAGCGGCTGAAATGAGTTTTCTCCGCAGGGTGTCTGGACTCTCCCTTAGAGATAGGGTGAGAAGCTCAGTCATCCGGGAGGGACTCGGAGTAGAGCCGCTGCTTCTCCACATCGAGAGGAGCCAGTTGAGGTGGCTCGGGCATCTGGTTAGGATGCCTCCTGGACGCCTCCCTGGTGAGGTGTTCCGGGCATGTCCCACCGGGAGGAGGCCCAGAGGAAGACCCAGGACACGCTGGAGGGACTATGTTTCTCGGCTGGCCTGGGAACGCCTTGGGATTCCCCCAGAGGAGCTGCTCCATGTGGCTGGGGAGAGGGAAGTCTGGGCCTCCCTACTTAGGCTGCTACCCCCGCGACCCGACCCCGGATAAGCGGAAGAAAATGGATGGATGGATGGAAGTCTTTGTGCGAGTTACTTCACTATGGTGACCCCTGAGGAACAAAATAAACAAACAAATAAACAAACAAACAAACTGGGAAAATCAGACAGTTCAGAAAATAAATGAATTTGCTCAACCAGCAAGAATTTTGTTTTCATACATGCAATCATAACATAGTCATTATAAGTTAGCTTTTGCTTCATCGCCTGCATGTTTTGAGTTGGATGTTTTATAGATATTTTGGATTTTTAGGGTTACGGGCTTTGAAAACACATCCCAGACACTCGTACAGTCCTTCATGCTTCATTGGTTGATGTCTCTCAGGTGATAAAACCTGTAGAAAAAGGTTGAACCTATGATTTTTTTTTTACCATTAACTCATTAGCAAATTCAGTTCAACCTTTATTTAAACAGATAAGTCACACTGAGCCTCGAAGACTCATTTACAAGTGAGACCTGTTTAAACAGAAAATAAAAGTGGTGAAAAATAACACATAGGGCTTGAAGACAAAATGCGTCCGCCCTTGACAAGAGCAAGTGTTGAAATGAATATTTCTTGAAGAAATGCATATCAGCTGCTGACTTCCATGTCAAGGTTTTAATTAAAAAGCTCACACATTATACTGTATACAGTAGTCCCTCGCTACTTCGCGTTTCGTTTATGGCGGACTCGCTCTATCGTGGTTTTTCAAAAGAAGATTGGACATGACACACAAGTTGATGGATGAGTCACACAATCAGCATGAAATTTTTATTTAAAATAAATTACTTTCAATTATTTAGTACCTCCTGCACCTTTGTGCAGCCCATACTGCTGCAGGATAAACTTCCTGCTGCAGTTGAACAGCTGATCAGCTGTTCAGGTGCAGCGCAGAGAAGCGGGCGTGGCCAAGAGCGCTTGCAGGCAAAGAGCAGAGGAGGCAGGGAGCTGAAATCATGACATTATGTGCTCTTTTAGAGCGTGGGTTTGATCGAACCCCAGGGGTTTGATGAGTCGGTCTCAGGGGTTCGGCGGAGCCTCTGCCACAGAGGTAAAGACACACTTGTGTAAAGTCACGATGACACACCCCGCCTGGCCCTGCAGCAAGTGATGGCTGCAGAGTCATCCTCTACAGTGCAGAGGATAATGTGATTGGCTGCAGCACTGATTGGCCGTTGCTTGGCCAATCAGTGCTGCAGGGAATTTAGTGTGTGCAGTAGTCAATGGCTGTCGTAGTTGTACGTTGTGTGTTTTTTTTTTTCATAATATTTTAATCCATACTAAATATGTCAAGCAGAAAAAGAAGGTGGTTGGACAAATATGTACAACATGGATTCACATGTGTCACGGAACGGGATGGGAGTCAGCGTCCTATCTGCATGATATGTAATGCCAAGTTGAACAACTCTAGTCTTGCACCGGCAAAACTAAAGGAACACTTCATGAAACTGCATGGAGACGGTGAATACAAGATCACAACGCTTGCTGAATTCAAGGTGAAACGAACCAGATTCGATGAAAGGGTCACTCTGCCTGCTCTTGGATTTGTACCCGTTAGCAAACCGATCCTCAAAGCATCGTACAAAGTTGCTTATTTTATCGCAAAGCAGGGTAAGCCACACGCCATCGGTGAAACACTCATAAAACCAGCTGCGTTAAAGATGGCAAATCTGCTACTCGGAACAGCGGCTGAAGGTAAATTATCCCAAATTCCTCTTTCAAAAGACATCATCAGTGACAGAATAAAGAACTTGAGTAAAGACATCTTGGCTCATTTTGTGCACCAGTAAATTGAATTTGGAATTTGGAAAAGAAATTATGTTTTATTTATTACGTGAGAAGGGTTCAGTGATTGGGCATATGAAACTGGTGGGTTCGGTACCTCAAAAAAGGTTAAGAACCACTGGTTTAGAGTTAGGAACATTGTTTAGAACATTGCAAGAGTGTGGGAAGGTTTTAAAACACCACATATACAGTATATATATATATATATATATATACAGTATATATATATATATATATATATATATATATATATATATATATACTACTACTACTACTACTACTACTACTACTACTACTACTACTACTACTACTACTACTACTATTATTCCTACTTCACAATTTTTCACTTATCATGGGTCTTCAGGGTACAGAGCCCCCGCGATAAACGAGGGACTACTGTATATGGTATTGATGACACACATCGAAGTTTTGCTCAGAATTTGTGAAACCAACTAAATTATAGCTGCTTTTGTACCAACTAATTTTGATTTAGCTGTGAATGAGCTGGGACAACTCAAAAAAGTGAATCAGTTGTGCATCCAAAATTCTGAGAGTTTTGTCATAAATTCATAGTGAACTTTTCTGCTTTTCTATGATGTAGAAAAAAAAAGGGCCTAAAATAGACTGGAAAACCTGGATATGTAAGGCATTTTTTAATAAAAAAAAACATGTGTAGGAAGCTTGTTTAACCATCCTGCAGGCATCTCGAACAACACACAATCTGTTGTTATTGCAGAAGTATATCCGAATAATTCAATATGAATGATTAGAGCACAGAACAAAGCTGTAGTCATAAACCGTAACAATACAAACAGGTAGCAGAACAGCTTTTGTTATTAAATGTCTTTTTGTGGCTCTGTCAAGTGCATGTTTATTCTGGCAGGGAAGCTTGTTAATTTGAATGACTGGTTGAACACATTGCTAAATGATTTAAACTCTGCAGTAAACGTCGGCAGGCGCTCAGCGTTTGTTCGACACTGATATACTGCTGTTTTTGAGTCGAAGAAAGAAAATTGAAATATGTTGTTCAGAGCTGCTGCTGATCTTCAACTGGGTGATAATGCATTGTTGTTTTACAATCTTTCCAACCCACTTCAATTAACAATTAAATGAGACACAATTAAATAAATTAACAAAAGGTAATCACTACATTTTTCTGAAAATTCCAATTTATAGAAGATATTAATTTTAAAGAGCCAGAGTGAAAAAGAGCCAGAGTGAAAATTAAACATCTTTACACATCAGTCCTTCAATAATTCTACTTTTTAAAGTGTTTTATTGTAGTAGTAGTATACATTGTTTGATTAGCAAATGTACATCAGAGTTCACATAGTGTTCTTTATTAACTTACTAAGATGCTGTCAGTTTATATACTACAATTTAAATGATATTTCAGCTGTTTGGTGTTTTTAATATTAGCCAGCAGCTGAGAAATCTAGTAAATGTACAAAGTACTTTCTGCTGACTGAAGGCTTTTATGACTGTGTGTATAGTACCGGTAGTCACCAAGTAGGTCATTCATGCATGTCAACTTCGCTTTTTTATGCTACGGTACTTACAGGCCATAAAACAACCCTTATGTAGGGGGGAAAAGGCAAGTATACAGTAAAACTTGACTTTTTCCATAACTGTGTAACTCCTGCATGCTGTTTGAAGCCAGTTTGCTTACCAACCATGGCTATAAAGAGTTCAGTTTGGCTGCAGTTTTGGAAAAGACCAGCCAAGGCTTGCAGGATTAGCAGTGGCCTTGTTTAATCCAACAGGTTGTAGCACAGAGCCACATCTCTGATTGCAGGCTGCACCTTCGTGTAATCAGACCCACTTGGACTCTATTCACCCTTCAGGGAAAACATGACCCGAACGTCCAGACACAAACACACTGATGCATTCAGGATCACTACCAATCTGAAGCGTGTCCTGACAGTCTTTATTTGAGCCTCCCCATTCATCTCCACATACAAATAGATATAGTCTTGAAATAGTAGTGTTTAGTTGTGTATTTTTACTTTGGGTTAGCTGGTTAAATGCTGATGGATGAAGGATTAGACGATAGGAAATAGACAAAGAGATTTGGACAACTGAGCAACTGTGCTTTGTGTCCACAACTGGAGCCTGTGTGTGTGTGTGTGTGTGTGTGTGTGTGTTTGTTTGTGTGTGCGCAACTTCAAAACTTCTGTTGTTTCATGTGTTTTGTTGCTTTGATGAGAGGAAGAAAACTGAAGGGAAACCGCAGGAGCTGCTGACAGAGCTCTCATTACTGTAATTTTCTGTGTGCAGACACACACTGGTACATGCGCGCGCACACATACACAGATGCACATACACTGGTACATGCATGTGTGTGCTCTGTAGAGTCAGATGGGCTCTCCACTTACCACTAATATGCTGCCACTCTTCACTAAAGAGTCCCTCTCCTCATCTCTGCCCAAATACTACGCAGCAGCAGGAACCACTGATTCACAAACTGTTTGGTTTTCACAAGATTTTTCTGTGGTTGGAGATCTATACAATTTCTGTTTAGCCATAATAATAATAATAATAATATTACATAAATGCTTATATCAACACATTTATTCTGACATTTTGCATTTTTAAACAAGTAATAAAACAGTGTATAAATCTCTTTAAATATATAGAATATATACATATACTGTGTATATATATATATATATATAT
>JBBPBX010008040.1:30939-49451 GCA_038048925.1 Garcialebias charrua
TATATATATATATATATATACATGATAGATGTGATCATGATAGATGTGATCAGGTCACATCTATCAGATGTGACCTGATCGCGCTGACATAATTTAAAACTACATAAAAATAAATGTGTTGACAAACAACACCTCCCATACAACAACAGAGGCTCTGTTGTTGTTTGGGAGGTGTTGTTTGTCAATTTACATACAGTTTTGTGTCTTCTAACAGAGACCTCAAGGGAACCTCCTACTGTTTAAGGTGTGATCTTTCAATTTACATGTATGTGTTACAAACCCCCCTTTGTTAAGCTGGGATGTGTCGTTTTGTCAATTTAAATAGAATGGGCATGTTAGTTAATTTGTGGTGTTATTTCAGTTTCCAATTTCATATGTTGGTGCGTGACTTGTAAGCCTGTATAAAACTTCTCGTTCTCACAGCTTCCATTCAGAATTGAAAAAGACTTCTGGACAGAAGTCGAAACGTTTTCTGCAACAAATAAAGTCCAGTTGATCCTGTATTGAACGCCTTTTTTGATTGCTGCATAGTGGAGTAGCTCTGTTACATTCATTCTGAGATTTTGCTGCTGGAAACTTCATTTCCAATTTTCCTGGATGAAATCACTTTTTTTGGATGATTGTTTCCTCTGGTATCGGATGCTGTGCAGCTGGAAGAATTTTTACTGAAACTTTTTTTAGTTTTGGACATTTGTTATGATGTATAACCATGGCAACAATGTTTTGTTTTTTTACAACTGGGAGCAACTGATTAACATCTCAAAGCTCAAACAATATCTCGGCTACAGCCCCAAATCTCAATTATGTTGAAAAGGAGGTGCCGTAGATGCATTCCCATCTCCCTTCCGGCTGTGCTCGAGTGCCTGACTACGGAGATCTTGGAAATAGCAGGAAACACAGCTCATGACAGCAGAAGGACCAGGGTCATCCCCTGGCACCTGCAGTCGGCTGTCTGCAGGGATGAGGAGCTCGGCAGGCTGCTGGGAGGAGTGGTCATTGCTCTGGGAGGAGTTCTGCCTGACATTCGTGTGGTCCTGCAGCCTGGATGAATCGAGAGGCCAGTCAATTCTGGGTGGATGGATTGGTCGGCATCTGTGGCCAGGTTCTTCAGATCTACTGTGGGACAGACCTCTAAAAGAGATCCTTCCTGCTTACAGCCATCAGCATAAATAATGAAACGAGGATAACGAGTTACAACAACGTTTAATTTCCCTTTGGGATTAATAGAGTATTTTTGAATTGAATATCTTCTTGTCTTGTCTGATCAGCTCTAGCCCAACAAGGTTTCACAGTGTGTCATGTGACGTTTACCAGTGGTTGATTTGAGTACTGTGGGACGTGGAGTTTGGTTTCCTGGGATGAATCAGTCTGTGGCTGGTGTCTGCTGCAGCCGTTTGATTTGAGTTTGATCTCGGAAACTAAAGTAGTTGATTTTACTTTTCAAATCCTAAGTCATGGTCTTTGAGCTGCACTAACCGTTACGCCTGATTTGTGGTTCATCGCAATACATTACTGTATATTTTACTGTGCACAGTCATAATTGAACAAAACTTGTTTTAACAGTTTCACACAAAGCAATAAAATTATATCTAGTGTACTTTAGGGCATTGCGTTGCCATGCTTCTGGTTTCTTTACAGCTGCGTGTACATTTCACTCGTGGGTTGGTTTGGCCGTAAAACATTATCCTGTCTTAAATCTAAGCGTGCGTGAAACATTTATGAAAAACGAGCCTTTAGTGTAAGTATAGCAGGAACTTGAGTTACAGTTGGCTAGCTTTATGTTCTTCGTGTGCGTCGAGGTGTGTGTCTGTGTGTTTGCTCTTGTTCGTACCCTTGATAGATGATGAAATGGTGCACAGGCAAAATGGGTGGAGCTTATGTGTGTCCTGGAGGACTGGGGTTCTAGAAGATTGGCTGAGAGGCGAGATGGATCAATAGTTAATGAGGCATAAAATAAAGAGTTGCATACCTTGAGGCTGGCTGGGACACCAAATGCTTCTGACACTACAAGGCTGGAAACACGGTTGTTGAAGCTTCTACTGTATGTATGTGCAGGCAAACATGCTCATATTCATACTACCGGTATTTGTGGTTCTGATGCAGCACTCGGGGATCTACAGTGTTCACCACAGCCCAATAGGATGGTTTGACTCTATCTTTTTTGTTTGCACTACCTATTGTAGTGCTGCACCGGGGCCGAGATGGTGTAGAGGCAGGGCAGCCGGCTCAGGACCGGAAGGAACGGGGTTCGATCCCCGGTCACTGCATACCTCGTTGTGTCCCTGGGCAAGACACTTAGCCCCGAGTTGCTCCCGGTAGGACTGGATGGTGCCTTGCATGGCAGTCTACCGCTACCGGTGTATGGATGTGTGTATGAATGGGTGGATGGCTGGTACTGTGAAGCGCTTTGGGGCCTCTCATAGGGGGCTGGAAAGCACTATACTGTATAAGTAAGCTCCATTTACTAGGGGTGTAACGATACACAAAACTCACGAGACGAGACGAGACGAGAAAATCACAGATCTCGCGAGAACGAGACGAGATTTTAACATTAGTTCAAGAAAACTTCAAAGATCGGTTTTATGCCGCAAAAAGGCTTTTATTCTGTTTTAACATGTATTACAAACCCAACTGATGTCTTCATTTTACTGATTGAATCTCCTTAGACCTTAGAACGTTCAACTTTGTTTAAAAAAATAGATATTCACGCAGGACTTTCCAAAACTGACTCTGCAGCCGTCACTCACCAGTGTTGCCAGATTGGGCGGTTCACCGCGATTTTCCTTCTGACTTTTGCGGGTAGAGATTGCTTTGGGTGGGTGGGACTCTATCTGGCAACACCGGTCACACCGGTGTTTACACGCGTGTCTTTACATTCGGGGCAGCGTCGGCAGCGCCGTTACCCTCCATCAATGTAGAGGCGTCTGCGGCACCCTCCATCAGTAGTTGGGGCGTCTTCTATAGCAACTTCATCCGGCGAAGCCATGCTGTCCGTGACGCTGACTTGCTAGGGGCTCTGCTAGCATTAGCATTAGCATCTCGCGAGACAACGTTACCTCTCAACGAGAGATATCGCGGGAGTTTAATATCGCGAGATCTCGTACAACGAGATCTCGTTACACCCCTACCATTTACCATTTTTAAATAGAAGAGGTGTATATTGCAGTGCAAGAAGTCACCACTGCCACAAAAATCAGGGCTGAATTTGCATGTCATTTAAGACTGGCAAACCCTAGTGGATGAGTAAGATGACATAACCTATACCACACATACGTCATGATCGGAGCAGAACTATTACCAGGATAAGGCCACTACATGTATATCAGCACAAGGTCTCCATCTCTTTGTTTGGACTGATGTCAGACTGGGGAATGTTTCAGCTGTTTTTTTAGCTGAAGGAATATTAGTTTTAGGTTTGCTAACTCTAAAATAAAAAAATTTTGTACTGCACTGTTGATCAAATAAAATAAGTTTTTATCTGATTCTGAGGAATTATATATTTACCGGTAAGTTACCAAAGTTCATGTTCATTAATCCAGGGATAAATCCAACAATGTTCAGTCAGGTCATCACAGCCTCCGTTGCTGTCGAGACGCTTCGTCCCTCATCCGGCATTGTTGGATTTGTGCCGGGATTGAAGCGCATGAACTTTGGTGTTTTTAACCACTTTGGCATGGCTACCTTTAGAGGAGTTGATGGGGGAGAAGGTGGGCCCTGGAGGCCATCTTATCACCAGCAAACAGTCCCCCCCCCCACTCTGGGTGTGTGCTGTTTGTGGGAATCAGTTTTGTTTGGTGGCTCGCTCCTCAGATTGAAGAAATCCTTTGGATGAAAGACAAAACGTGTCGGCAACAAAAGCAACCGTCCAGATGACCGGACTGAACATTGTTGAATATATTTAAGAGTTTTGTATATGATATAGTGATGGTTTTTTTTCCCTCCACCATCTAGTTAATAAAAAAATCATGTACAGTAAATATAATCTTCTGAACTTTTAATTAAAATTGAAACCTAATTTGAACAGGTTGAGAAACAGAAATATTTTAAAGCAAAGTGCTGGACTTGTGCTTCTTACAAAAGCACCAATACAAAATAAGAAACAAATGAGCAAATAGGAAAAGGTGTCATTTTTAAAATTTCTAATGACTTGTTTCAAACATAACTAAGAATTTTTTAAAAATATTTCTAAAATCTTCAGAATTACACATTTCAACGTTTACAAACCTTCATTAAAATGTGCAGAACATCACCGTTAGCGTTTCTGTGTGGATGTACAATACTAAAATAATAATAATAATAATAATAATAATAATTGTCTAATCTTGTCATCTGCGTATGTTTCCCACACACAGACGAAATTCGTCTCTGCATTTAACCCAACCACCTACCAGGTGGTGCAGTGAGCAGCCATAGAAGGCGCTCGGGGAGCTGGAGAAATAGGTGTGCACTCATAGACACCCCAAGGTGGGTAGTGGCCGGGACGCGAACCCGCGTCCTTCGGGTCCCAAGTCAAACGCCCTAACCACTACACCATCTTGGCTCCTTAACTGCTCATGTTTACATTTAAATTCAGTGTGCTTACATATACTGTATACAGCCGTCGTTGCCTGTTAATTCACATGCACACCCTAATGCTTCAACTGGTGTGTGTATGAACAATATTTGTGTGTACAGTATATATGTGTGTGTGTGTTTAGTAACTGTGCAGCACTGACAGAGCTGTCTAAAAGCTGGCAGTCTGCAGATTTGTAGCACATTCAGCTGATCATCTTATCTCCTGTCACCGCCAGTGAAAGATTGGGGGATTCGAAGCCCACCGTAGCGCACACGTAAACACACATGCACACACATACACACACGTGCGATTCATAGCTGCTCTTTCCTGGTTGCTTCCTCATCTCCTGCCTGCTCACTCAATCTTGTTTCCTCAGTGATTGGCTGTTTCTCTCCCTCTTTTTATCCTTTGAAACTTCTCTCCCTCCCTCTCTGTAAATTGTTCTCTGCCAAAGACTAATTATTACAGGCAATCATTTCAGCATGAAATCCCTACTTCCTGCTTGCCACTCTTCTCCCCTCCTCCCCTCGTTTTCTCCTCCTCTCCAACTCTTTTATTCTCCTGCAGTGACTTAATGGCTACACAAACACACACACACACGGTCACGCTGTAATTTCATTCCTTACAGTTCATTTTGTAAATGGTTATTGCTTTATTAGGACGACCTTGAGGTCGTTCCTGTAATCACAGGTAGAGATGCACAATATTGGATTTTTGGCCGATATGCCGATATGTTGAAACTTATTTGGCCAACAACCGATTCTGATACTGATATTTTATATACTTTGTCAGAACATTAGCCCTCTTATTTAGGCTTATTTGGTACAAAAATTGTGCAACGGCTGTAATGCCTCATCCTCACCTAAAGCATATTGCGCTTCCAAAAATCTCCAAACGCACTGTACTGGCTGCTTGTCAACAGATGACTGTCCTCATCTAACGCGTCTGCAGTGGGAGGAGGAGCGTGTTGGTCCTCTTCCGCTCCGGTGTTTGTTTATTTCCGGTCTCAGAAAAATGGCGGACGCAATACGAAGAATTGCCTTGTACTTAATCTACAAAGCAGCAACACGCAGACGCCGTGCACAACGACGATTCTGGATTCACCCCACATTAGAGAGGCGTCATGGATTCGGTGAATTTCACCATCTGATCCAGGAGCTGCGCGCAGACGAGGAGCGCTTTCAGCGGTACTTCCGTGTCACCCGCCCCCAGTTTGACGACCTGCTGTAAGTTTCTCCTCCATGTTTACCGCGGGATTTTTTTCATCTGTTAAACGTTTCGCGCGGTGCCCACCTAATTCCGTCCCGTCGTCGTTGCGTGATCACATGGCAGAGTCTCTCCTGATTGGTCCTGATTGTTTGCTGCTGAGCAGCGAGCTGAATCTAGCTGTGGAAGCACGGAATGCCGTGCTTCCACAGCTGTGCTGCCGAGCAGCACAGTCGCTGCTCGGATGCGACGCGGGAGTAGGAAACAGCTGCTGCTCACTTTCGCGCTGCTTGTATGCTGTAGATGCGCCGCGACACGACCCGCTGCTCCAAGATTCGCGTCCCCATAGACTTCAATGTAAAGTGGCTGCTTCGGCTGCGCGAGATGCGTGCGGTGGGGATCCAGCATGTGCTCACACCAAAAACGTTTTGACCTCCGAAAACGCTCCTCACGCACGGAAGTGGACGCGCTGCCCAGTGTTGTCCAAACTGTAGTGTTGCGGCGGCTTCGTTGCTGTGGCGACGGGGTGTGGGAGGAGCTTACCGGTATACAGAGTCCTGCGCACAGAGTCACTGCACTCCGCCAGGCGAGGAGCCTTTTATTTCCGTCTCTGTCGAGCAGACTTGACTGGTCGTGAAGGAATTGTCGCGAACACACAGCTACAATGAGTTTCTCTTCCATAGTCCACGAGCTCGCGAGTCTTTTCTTTTTTTTTCCGACAAACAATACGTCACATAGTGCGCGCGCACCCTCGTTTCCGCGTCACATAGGGACTCTCCCACTGCCCCCTCTCTTCTGCCCCCCGACTCTCCCTGATTGGTTGACACACCAACCAATCAGGTGGAGTTGAGCGGCGTTTGAACCGCGAAAACTTCAGCTCAGCTGAAGCGGAACTTGGAAGCCGACGCCGGTTCACGTGCACGAAAAAACGCTCATCAGAACGCGCAACACGCACGCGACCTGACGCCAGGAGGTGCCTAGGTGCGTCCACCATTGACTTTACATGGAAGCTGGAAGCTTGGAGGTAAAAACGCTGTTTGGTGTGTGACCACTCCATAAGAGCTGGTGACATATATTCAGTAACAGCCATATGGTATGCACAGCACTTTAACTTATATTAAATAATAATAATAATAATAATAATAATAATAATGAATTCAATTTATAATGCACTTTTCATTAATAAAAATCTCAAAGTGCTACAAAGTGTAACAAAGCAAAGATCAAAATAAAACAAGTGATAAAATCAAATAAAATCAATAATAATATTGACTAAGATCAAAGATAAAATCATGTGGATGCAGATTAGGCTTGCTTAAAAAATAAATAAAATAAAACAAGTGATAAAATCAAGTAAAATCAATAATGATATCAGCTAAGATCAAAGATAAAATCATGTGGAGGCAGAATAGGCTTGCTTAAAAAGAAAGGTCTTTATGCTGCTTTTAAAGTCAACCAGTGACTGTGGAGCTCTCAGGTCGTCAGGGAGGGAGTTCCACAGGCGGGGGGCAGCCACACAGAATGCTCGGTCTCCCATGGTCCTCAATTTGGTCCGAGGAATATGAAGGAAATTACTGTTCTGTGATCGTAGAGACCGGGTGGATGAATATGGTGCAAGAATGTCCTTTAGATAGTCAGGTGAAGTTCCGTGCAAGCATTGATGGGTAATGAGAGCAGTTTTGTACTGAATTCTGTAGGTGACAGGAAACCAATGGAGGTTATGGAGAATGGGTGTAATATGTTCAAATTTACGAACTCTCAACAGAATCCTTGCTGCACTGTTTTGAATGTACCGTATTTTCCGGATTATTGGTCGCACCGGAATATAGGTCGCAGTGTCCAATTATTGCCAAAAAATTGGAAAAATTCATAAATAGGTCGCACCGGAATATAGGTCGCACCTACGTCACCGCCGACGTAACGCGCCATCCACTGCTGACGCGCCGCGTGACCGCTGAGTCAACCCGGCAATATGGACCGAGTGTTTAGCTCTGCTGCTAATGTCTGCCAGAAGCTAAACACGAGACGAGTCCGCCTCTCAGAAAACACGAATAAAAAAATCGAATTTTATGTCAAATGTTTTTTCCAGGACATAGTTAAGTACATTAGAGCCTTATAATTACTCTGTAAGCAGAAATAAATATACTTATACTATATACCTATTGGTTTCGAAGCAATTTATAACATAAAGAGAAGCTAACAGAAGCTAACACGAGACGAGTCCGCCTCTCAGAAAACACGAATAAAAAATCGAATTTTATGTCAAATGTTTTCTATAGACCATCGTTACGTACATTAATGTCTTATAATTTAAACTCTGTAAGCAGAAAAAATATACACCGAGTGGTTTAGAAGTTTTTGATAAGCAAACTGAAGTACTGTAAACTGAAATAAAAAAATGAAAAGACACGGGAAGTCCGCCTCTCAGAATACGAATAAAAAATCGAATTTTATGTCAAATGTTTTCTATAGACCATCGTTACGTACATTAATGTCTTATAATTTAAACTCTGTAAGCAGAAAAAATATACACCGAGTGGTTTAGAAGTTTTTGATAAGCAAACTGAAGTAAACTGAAATAAAAAAATGAAAAGACACGGGAAGTCCGCCTCTCAGAATACGAATAAAAAATCGAATTTTATGTCAAATGTTTTCTATAGACCATCGTTACGTACATTAATGTCTTATAATTTAAACTCTGTAAGCAGAAAAAATATACACCGAGTGGTTTAGAAGTTTTTGATAAGCAAACTGAAGTAAACTGAAATAAAAAAATGAAAAGACACGGGAAGTCCGCCTCTCAGAATACGAATAAAAAATCGAATTTTATGTCAAATGTTTTCTATAGACCATCGTTACGTACATTAATGTCTTATAATTTAAACTCTGTAAGCAGAAAAAATATACACCGAGTGGTTTTGAAGCTATTTCTAACATACCGGTAAACAGAATAACAGCCACGAGCTAACAAAAAGCTAAGCTAAAAGATCGTTTTTAATCTCAAACATCTAATAAAGCTACCGGTACTCACTTGTAAACGTCCACACTGTGATTCCATTCTGTAAGTTTCAGAAAAATCCGCTGAGTGGTTCTTGACTTATCTTGCAAAAAACCCAGCTAAGAAACACAGAGCTAACAGCTACATCCAGGTCAGCACGCCCACAGAGTGTCCGAGCACAGGAGCTTATTTTGGGACACATGCAGCTGGAAACGGTCTTCTTCTTCTTCTTGGGTCGGTGTACTCCACTGGAAGTGGTACTGCACAGCGCCACAGCGCCCCTAGTGGCCAAAAGTGGTACTGCACAATTTTTTTGCAAAAGTGAAAAAGGTTGATATCTGAGTCAAAAATTGGTCTAAAAATATGGAAAAAAATCCATAAATAGGTCGCATCGGATTATAGGTCACAGGCCTTGAAAAAACCATAAAAAGGTGCGACCTATAATCCGAAATTTACGGTATTGAAGTTTCTGAAGGTTTTTGCCAGGGATACCAATAAACAGGGAGTTGCAGTAGTCGAGCCTGGAGGAGACAAAGGCATGGACGAGTTTCTCAGCATCAGGAAAAGTCAGAGATGGGCGAAGTCTGGAGATGTTTCGAAGATGGAAGAAGCAGGTTTTAAACAGATGCTTAATGTGATTTTCAAATGTAAGATGAGAGTCCATTTTTATTCCAAGATTTGTAACAGAGGTGGAGAGGGGGATGTCTTGACCAGAGAAGGAGATTGTTGTTAAAGTTGATGTTTGTATCTGGTGAGGGGTGCCAATCAATATGGCCTCAGTCTTCGAGCAGTTTAATTGAAGAAAGTTCTGATTCATCCATGCCTTTATTTCCTCCAGGCAGGCAGAGAGAACAGTGAGTGAAGATGGAGATAGGGATGATGATGATGCTCCAGTCCTGATGTAAAGCTGTGTGTCGTCGGCATAGCAGTGAAAAGAAATGTTGAACTGATTAATAATTTGACCTAAAGGCAGCATGTAGAGGGAAAACAGCAGGGGCCCCAGAACTGACCCCTGAGGGACACCACAGGAGACACCGACTGTCTGGGAAGTGGCATTGCCAAGGCTAACACATTCCAGCCTATTGGAGAGGAAAGAATTGAACCAGTCCAGGACAGTGTCACAGAGACCGACCTCCACATGAAGACGGTGGAGGAGGATACTATGGTCCACAGTGTCGAAGGCTGCAGTGAGGTCAAGGAGGACAAGGATGGAGGGAGAACCAGTGTCAGCAGCCATGAGGACATCATTTGTTACTCTCAGCAGTGCAGTCTCAGTACTGTGAGCTGCTCTGAATCCAGACTGGAACTTCTCATACAGAGAGTGTTGCTGTAGGTGGTCCTGCAGCTGAGCAGCAACTGCTTTCTCCAGCACTTTGGACAGAAATGGGAGGTGGGAAATTGGGCGGTAATTAGAAAAAATGTCGGGATCCAAATTAGATTTTTTCAGAAGAGGCCTAATGATGGCAGTTTTTAGAGGCAATGGAACATGACCAGATTGTAGAGACTTGTTTATTATTTGTGTGATTAATGGGCTTATTGCAGAGTGATTGGATTTTATGAGAGACGAGGGGAAGGGATCCAGGGCGCAGGATGAAGGCTTCATTTTCTTGAGGATGGTCTCCACCTCACTCTGAACAACTTCATCAAAGCTGCTCAGGGTCCCAGAAAGCAGACGGGTAGATGGCACACTAAGATCAGGGAGGTTGTGGAGCTGAGATCTGATAGTGTCAACTTTGTTTTTAAATGATGAGAGGAACAGGTTGCATTTTTGAACAGAGTCCTCATGAGTTTGTTTAATGGGATTAAGCAGATGAGTTATTGTGGAGAAGAAATGAAAAGTGTTAAATGTTATTTATTAGCATTAGTCACTTGCAATGCTCTCACTTTTGGAGGATTGTTCTCGTTTCCTAGCTCCTGTGCCTTTTTTTTTTTTTCAAAATATATTTATTTGAGTTTTTACAAAATAAACACAACATTCATACAATAAACAGACTAAATAAAATACCCCCACACAAATAAGTAAAAAAAAAAATCAAAATACAATCAAAAACAAGGTGTCTCATATTTCTTTTTACATTGTTCATTTCTTTTTTATAATGAGTTCAACTATATATGTCTTCTCGTATTATTGTCTTTGGAAACTGCGATCAGCACGTTCTTCAATTGCTTGCATTTTCATTTAAAGTGTCCAAACTTTTTACATACATAATGAAGGGGTTCCAAACACACTCAAACAGTTCTTGCTTGCCCTTTAACACATACGTTATCCTTTCTAAAGGAAGAGCTGATAACATTTGTTGTAATTGATTTGCAGTAGGTCTATTCACGTTTTTCCAACATAACGATATACATCTTTTTGCATTAATCAAACTTAAATTAATAAACATTTGTTCATTATTAGTGTAATTATGTCTTTCAGGATATAGCCCGAACACAAACAATTTTGGGTCCAAAATTATTTGTTTAGAAATGATTTTCTCAATTATATTTTTTACTTCTGTCCAAAATAACAATTTCCCTGCAATACTACATACAATGTACCAGAGTCCCTTTATCCTCCACACACTTTGAACAAACATCAAGTATCTCCCCATTGTATTTATTGAGGTCCACAGGAGTTATGTAAACCCGCATTAACCACTTGTATTGGGCGGCCATGGTGTAGTGGTAATGGCAGTCGTCTCCCGATCGGAAAGTTGGCGGTTCGACTCCCGGGACCCGCACCATGTGTCGTTGTGTCCTTGGGCAAGACACTTAACCCTGAGTTGCTCCCGGTAGGACTGGAAAGCACCTTGCATGGTAGTCTGCCGCCACCGGTTTATGAATGTGTGTAGCATTCAATATATGTGTAGCACTTTGAGATTTTCAGTAATGAAAAGTGCGTTATAAATTGAATTAATTATTATTAATTATTATTATTATTATTATTGTATCATTTTTAAAGCTGTATTAATAGAGCTAGTGTGGGCCATATTACATGCTATTTGCCAATCTTCCTCTGATAAGTCCATTATTATATCTTCCTTCCAAGCATTAAGTCTATCATGTGATCCTTCAAGCGAATGGGATGTCAATAAATGATAAAAATCTGATATTATACCTTTTTTTAAACTATCTTTTGTTAGCATTTCTTCTAAAGTTGACTTTAGAGATTTTGTCAGCACATTGTTCTGTGTTGTTTTTATAAAATTTCTGAGTTGAAGATATTTTAAAAAATGATTCTTATTTATATTAAATTTATTCTGTAACTCTTGAAAGCTCATTAGTGTGTCTGAGTTTGATTCATATAGATGTTCAATCATTTGGAGACCTTTATCCTTCCATTCTTTAAATGTTGAATCGCTCTACCAGGTATAAAGAATTGGTTTCCTCACACTGGGCTGAATAAAGATGTCATTCGATTCGTTTAGATTTTTTTTTACATCTCTCCATACTCTAATTGTATTTTTAAGAAATGGGTTTTTAGTTTGTTTCAGGAGCTTCAATATTGAATTGGAATACAAATATGCTGGGAGTGTTAATGTTAAATCTTGTGTTTCCATATCAGCCCAATGTGGAGAGTGTTTACTATAATAAAACATCATAGACCTAAGATGTACAGCATAATAGTACCAGTGGAAATTAGGGCATTTCAAGCCTCCCCGATCATACGGGAGGTACAGTAATGTTAAGCGTATTCTGGATTTCTTATTTTTCCATAAGAAATGCGTCATCATCTTTCTTATTTGTGGAAAGAATTCAGGAGGAGGTGGAAGGGCAACATTCTGAAACACGTAGAGCACTTTTGGTAGTACTGTATATTCATTTTCATTAAATTTACTCTTCCAATCATAGATATTGGCAATGGCATCCATCTTTCTAAAGAATCACCTACTACTTTTAATATGTGTTTATAGTTAATTGTGGATATCTGTTCTATATTTGATGACATGTGTATTCCTAAATACTTAAATTCATTTAATATCTTAAACTGTTGTACTTCTGGAGTTATATTAATCTTTTCATTCTTATCAAGGAGTAACATTGAAGATTTGTTTTTATTTATTTTATATCCCGATATCTCACCGTATTCTTTGATTATGTCCAGATTATGTTTATTTTAGATACAAATAGAATAACATCATCTGCAAACAGGGAAATTCTTTTTTTTTTTTTTTTCATTTATAGATGGCCTCCCTTCACACCTTTTAGCCATCCTCTCACTCCAATATTTATTTATTTTTTTTTTTTTTTAAGAGAGAAAGAAAGAAAAGAGAAAGTAAGGCAACAAATCAACAATTATCAACCAAAAGAGCACAAGGCAAACACACCCAACCTCCGTCCACAATCCTGCAAAGCACATGACAGAACACAACAATGGAACATACATGCATAAAGACTAATAATATTCATGAGCTTGCAGTAGAATTCTATAAATACACATACCCATATCTACAAATATATATATACAGTAGTATACATACATATACTTTTATATTCATTTATATATATACTAGGGGTGTAACGGTACGCTAAAATCACATTTCGGTTCGGTTCAACTACAAGGAGAGCTCGGTTCGGTTTATTTTCGGTTTTTTTCGGTACAAATTTATTTATTTTTTTTACAAAATAAAGACTTACAAAATGTTTATTTTGAAAATGTGCCAAAAATATGTTTGTATTGTATTGTAGTAATAAATAAAAGTGACCCATTTGGATGACCAACAACACCACCAGCCTGATCAAGAAAGGTCATCAAAGACTCTACTTCCTCAGACGGCTGAGACGAGCTGGTCTGAGCAGCCCAGTTCTCACCTCCTCCTACAGGTGTGCAGTGGAAAGCGTCCTGTGCTCCAGCATCAACGTGTGGCATGGAGGCTGCACAGTTGCAGAGAGGAAAGCTCTACAGAGAGTGGTGAAGGCTGCACAGAGGTCTGTCGGAGTCAGTCTCCCCACCATCACAGACATTTACACCTCCAGATGCAGGAAAAGAGCCACCTGCATCATGAAAGACCTCACTCACCCAGCACACACACTCTTTGCCCCACTCCCCTCAGGACGGAGGTTGAGGAGCATCAAATGTAGAACCACTAGACTGAGGAACAGCTTCTACCCTGAGGCTGTTAGACTCATGAATGAATAAATAAAAATAAAATAAAAATAAACACTGCAAAATATCACATCATGCTGATGCTGATCTGTTTTTCTTGTTGCTGTGTTCATCTGTGACCATCTGCTCATACAGACTCATGTTCGTGCTGCTGTTTATAATGATGTTTTTCCACTATATTAGGGCTTAGTGTATTACTAGTTGATGTTTTTCTTAGTTAATTCTAGATGTTATTACTGTTTTTCTCTTGCATTTGTTGTTGGATGTAACTGGGACCCCGTGTACATAATCTCGTTTTCATCACATGTACCACATGCGGTGCAAATGACAATAAAGACTCTCTGACTCTGATTTTAAATAAACAGCACTCTACAATAAATAAACTATACTAACAATAATAAAAATCTTAATAAATACAATAACAGTCAGAACAATAAGCAGCAACAGACTGTTTACAATCTAACTAATCAAGTTTTTGTCCAGTAGCAGCAGTGTGGCTGTATTTGTCCTCATTACTGTACTCACAACTTCTTCTTGGTGGGACAGGTGGGACTGTGGGAACAGTTCAGAGTTCAGTTCAGTCATCACTTAGCTGCAGGTGGATTTACCTCTGTCACAGACTGGAAATAAAAAACAAAAGAGATAAAAAAAAAGTTAATAAGATTATGATTAAAAAAAAGATTATTTAGATAATAATAAAACAATACCTCTTGAACAATTGAATCTCTCACTCTTCATCATGGCAGGCAGGGCTTTAATCTGGTCCAGGGCTTGTTGTTGACAACATCAGTTAGTTTTTTCATAAAGAGCTGAACTTTTTGAAGTGTTGACGTGATGAATGTCTCATAGTGACGCTCAGTAACTTTAAAACCTGCGCATATAACAACGTTCAGACAGATTCAGTGATTTAAAAACTCACAGCTTGTGTTATTGCTCTGGACCGCTCTGATTACCTGATGAAGGAGTTTTAATGCAGCTGTTGTTCACGTTCGGATGAAGTTTTAATACAGCTGCTGTTCACGTTCAGATGACAGTTTCCAGCGCGTTCACGTGACGTGTTGCTGCTGCGTCACGCACTCAGCTGCTGCAGTCTTCATGAAGTCCACACAAGCTGCGCGTGCGCTCATCTTTTGAAGAAAGCTATAACGTTCAAAAACAGGAGACCGCACGAGATGCTAACGGCTAAATGCTGCGCGTGCCACGCGAAAATAGGTCCGTGCTGAAACGCGCCCAGGAAATTTTGTTCCGCGGTGCATATATTCCCCTGTTAAGAACGTTTAATGAGTGAAAAAATAACCGAAACGGTACGCAGGTGGACCGAACCGAACGTGGTGTACCGGAACGGTTCGGTAAACCCATTACAACCGTTACATGCCTAATATATACCCATCTACATATCTACAGATATATATACTGTATACAGTAGTATACATACATATACTTTTATATTCATTTATATACCCATCTACATATCTGCATATATATATATATATATATATATATATATATATATATATACATCCCTGCATCCATTTGTGTGTGGTTGTGAGCATGCATAAGTGTATAAGGTTCCTCCAATAGAACATTTAGTAGCGACTGTGAAGCATCAGAGATCCGTCCCCCCAAAGCCCGAGGCAGACGAAGGAGCGATCAAAGCCCAAGACCCCAGGAAGGACCCCGAGCCCAGAGTCCCCAGGACTGCCCGAACAGGACGAGCCACTAGCAGGGAAATTCTGTGTTCATTGGATCCTACTTTGATTCCATAAATTTGCGGGTGTGAACGGATAACAATAGCAAATGGCTCTATTGCCAGAGTAAATAACAAAGGTGACATTGGGCATCCTTGTCTGCATCCTCTACTGATCTTTATTGGTTTAGATATATTTCTGTTTGTTATAATTTCAGCTGAAGGGTTACTATATAATATTTTCACCCATTGGACAAACTTATTTCCACAATTAAACTTTTCCAATACCTGAATAAGAAATTCCCAATCTATCCTATCAAATGCCTTTTCGGCATCTAATGATAGAAGAGCTGAATCTGGGGATCCTTTATTATAATAAATTATATTTAATACTCGCCTCACATTGTGGAAGCCTTGCCTCCCTAATATGAATCCATTTTGATCATGATCTACTATTTTTGGTAAGATCTTTTGTAAACGTAATGCTAGCAATTTAGATATTATTTTCAGATCTGCATTTAACAAACTAATTGGCCTGAAATTTTCACATGTATCTAATGGTTTATCTGGTTTAGGTAAAAGAGTAATCATGGCGGCGTTTATTGACGGGGGAAGATAATTTGAGCTGAAGATTTCTTTAAAGCTGCAGTATGTAGCTTTTTTTATGAACATATTTCTTCACTCTGTCACTACCTCCTGACAGACTGATGTTAGCCAGGTAATCTCTGAAATTTTTTAAAAAAAAATATTGTCCCCTTGCTTCTCCAGGTGGTAAATAAGCATTTCTAAAAAGAAAAGGTGACCCGCCATTTTCCAGCCAATAAAAACAGAGTTTGTAACCAGCCAATAAAAACAGAGCTTGAATTTGAATCAGCCAATAAAAACAGAGCTTGAATTTGAAATTCAACAGACCACAAGGGGGCAGAGCCACATATGGCTCTGAGGGGGAGGGATCAGAATGCTTTGCCTGTTGAAAATATTTCTAACTGCTGCAGTTCTACAGAAACTGCATACTGAACCTTTAAACATATCTAGTAGTGGAGTTAAAAGTTTATCTTTAAAAATTTTGTATAAATCTATTGGGAGACCATCAGGTCCTCCTCTTTTTCCTGATTTCATATTGTTGATAGCTTGTCCTAACTCTTCCTCTGTTATTTCTAAATTCAGGGTGTCATCTCCTTCTGAAAACTTAGGTATATTTAAATTTGTTAAGAATTGATCTATTTTTTTTTTATTTTTTTTTTTCTTGCGCTTTATACAAATCCTCATAGTAATTCTTAAACGCTGAGTTTATTTGTTGTGGATCTTGTAAAGTTCGTTCATTTATTTTAATAGATGTAATTGGTTGCCTAAATTCTAACCGTTTTATTTGCCAAGCTAATAGTTTTCCTGTTTTATCTCCTTGTTCATAGAATGTTTGTTTAAGTCGTAGTAAACTTGATGCGGCTCTTGATGCTGAATGTTTATTGTATTCTGCTCTTAAAATTAATAATTCCTTTTCCAGTTGTGGATCTTGTTTTTTGTTTATTTTCTCTTGTATTACTTTTATTTTATTTTCCAACTGTATTCTGGTTTTTTCAGTTTGTTTTGTCTTGGAACCTGTATAGCTAATAATATGTCCTCTAAGAAAGGCCTTGAATGCTTCCCATCTTATACACGCTGACGTTTCTGTAGTATTAATCTGAAAAAATTCTTCTACTTGTTTCCTTAGGTATTTCACAAAGTTTTCATCTCGTAGCCATTTGTGTTGAAATTGCCATCTTGGAGGATCTCTCTTTAGTTTATCATCTTTATAAACTAACCGACACGGTGCATGATCTGAAATTACTATATTTTCATAGGAACATTCTTGGATTTTATACTGTAATTCTGTAGAAATTAAATAGTACAGTAGTCTATTCTAGAGTAGGTTTTGAAAGTACTTGAATAGCATGAGTATGCTTTGTTAACTAAGTTTCTCTCTCTCCATTCATCACGTAACTCTAGCTCCCTCATCATAGTTTTTATTGCTGTTCTACAATTATTATGTGATTGATCTGTTCCTGTTGACCTGTCCAAATTTGGATTTAATGTGCAATTAAAATCTCCGCCTATTATGTGTAACCCTTTGTTCCCGTTGACCTGTCCAAATTTGGATTTAATGTGCAATTAAAATCTCCGCCCATTATGTGTAACCCTTTAAGTGATGTTAGTGTGAGGAGTATATCGTTATAAAATTTATTATCATCTACATTTGGACCATATATATTAGTTAAAATTAGCATTTCTGACATTAAATAGCATTGAAGTATTGGGTATCTTCCTCTTTTATCTTTAATTATGTTTTTAGTTTGCAATGGTACCGATTCGTGAACTAAAGTCATTACCCCTCTAGACTGAGAAGTGTATGGTGCTGTATAAATGCTGCCCTTCTACCTCCTTTTTACCTTTAACAAGTCCTCATCCAGAAGATGTGTTTCTTGGAGGAACACAATTTTTGAATCCATTTCCTTTAATCTGTTCATAACTTGTTTAACTTTTTGAAGACGTTGAAGACCTCTGCAGTTCCATGAAATAAAATTAAACTTTACTGTTTGAGACATACTGTAATAAAATTAGTCCATTAAACAAATTTGCCTTGTTTGAGACACAACAACAACAAAAAAAGATGTTAAATCGCACATCCATCACACACAACTCCACTAAATACAAAACGTAAACATCCCTCCCCGCTCCAACCCCCCCTCCCAGGGTTGAGAGAATCCCACCCACTTCCATTATGTCTCCCGTTATAGCTAGAAACAAATCCACACCTAGTGAGGATCAGTACCACCACTCTTTACTTATCTGCAACAACTTCCCCCGTTACTGCCTAGAATTGGAGAAAAAAAAATTATACAAAAAGAAAGAAAATTAAAAAAAAAGGGGGAAAAAAAAGAAAGAGAAAAAAACAACAACAAAAAAACAACAACACTAAAATAATAATATAATATAATAT
>JBBPBX010008040.1:49539-63565 GCA_038048925.1 Garcialebias charrua
TTATATATATATACACACATACACATCTATATTATCCTTTGTCCTCACACTTTAAAAAGCATTATGGACATTTTAACTTTGTTATTTCCCATATTTTTAGGTCTTGAATTAGTCATTTGCTCATGTACGTTTGTTAAAAAAATAAAAATAAAAAAATAAATAAAAATAAATAAAAAAATAAATTAAAATAAATTAAAATAAAATAATAATAATTTATAATTCTAACCTCTGTTCACTCATGTTTAGAGCCTATTCAGTTAACTAACTTATTTTCCCTATGTGTCACTTAAGCTTCTATATATTCAAAGACCCTTATATATTTATATAATTAACCAAATAAATTCACTGCATTGCCCAGTAAAGAAATAAGTCATATTTATTGTAGTACTAAACTATTAGTATATCGGTCAATGTCAAAACTTTACTTTTCAGATCTTTTTTTTTAATTTTTTTTACATACCATCCGTGTCCTTTTTTTTCTTTTTTTCTTCAAGGCTTTGCATGTTTTGAGTCTTCCTGAATTTTTTTTATAAACTTGCTTGCATCCTCAAAGGATTTAAATGCCAATGTTTTATTTTTAAAAGTCACCAAAAGTGTTGCAGGATGAGTTATTCCATTACGAATGCCCAATTTACGTAGTTGTTTTCGAATTGGGTCAAACTTTTTCCGAAGTTGGTGAAGCCCCGGGGCCAAATCTGGGTAAAAGCGGACCTGTTGTTCTTTGTAATATATATCCTTCTTCGTTCGTGCTGCTCTCATGACCCCTTGCTTCTCACGAAGACTCACAAACCTCATCATCAGGGTTCTGGGTCGAGCAGCGCCGCTCGTCCTCCGGCCCAGTCTGTAGGCGGACTCCAGGCTCACCTTGGCCTGCAGGCCCTCCGAGGCCTGCGCCGCGTCGCTCCCCACCGCCTCAGGAATCCATTGCTCCAAAAAAGCACATAGGTCAGAGCCCTCAGCGCCCTCCGGAAGACCCACGAGCCGTAAGTTGTTTGAACGAGCTCTTGTTTCCAAATCCATTAATTTATCTTCCATCGATTTGTTGTTAGCCTGTAAGGCGCTAACGTCCTTTGCCTTTTTAAGTTAAAAGTTTTTGTCTATCCATTGTGCTGTAAGGCTAATCATGCTAACGGGGCTAACACTTGATGTCCAAATGTCTGTGGTAAATTTTACCCAAGCGCTATTGGCTATTAGCTTCTCAATGATGTCGGAAATAATGGCTTGTAACTCGGGTAAAGCTACGTCGGAAAAATATCTCTGACTACGGACAATGTAGCGAGGCTCAACGTAGGGCTGGGCCATATCATATTGTTCAAGATAATACCGGTAAAAAAAGCTTGCCTGGGCAAAAAAATGATATCATGATGTGCTAATTTCATGACGTAATACGTCAGGGTACCCCGCCCCCTTAACAACCGAGCACTTCGAATGACCAAACCGAACTGTGCACCTCCCCCCCACCTGTCTATACTGGTGTAACGCTAATTAGTTACGCGCAATACTAGCCAGCTAAAATGCTAAAAACAAACAACGCGCGTCTCAGCTTCTCTCCATCCAGCTCTAAACTGCAGGTACAGACAGCTCGTCTCTCTCTCTCTCCCCCCACCCCGTTCTGAGCTGCCGGTGCGAGCTGCGTCTTCCCCGCTCTAAACTGTAGGTACAAACACACACAGCTCAACTGTCTCTTGAGTTCCACAGTCGGTCCATGGACCAAGAGGTGATCAGAAACAGATCACTGAATCATTCCTGCATGAATAGATGAAGCTGAAACACCAACAAGCTTCAGGGTCAGCTGATCACCTTGTTACAAGTTCTGGAAGTTATACTTCATTTAAAGGGGACCACAGATGCAAAATTCACTTTTTAATGTTTTTTTTACTCTACTTTGGGTATTTACTTCTTTAAAAAACAGTCCTAGGGCCAAAGAAATGTGTTTCTCTGTCTTCATTCTAAACAACTTCTTCTCTGTTCTAAAAACTGATCTTCTCCTATCCGAGTGACCTTCATCCACTGGTTTGTTTGGACCAATCAGAGAAGAACAACAAGTCACTGATCTCAGATCCTTCCTTAAAGTTCTAAGCTTTTGCTGGAACTGTCGGAGTTTGCTGAGGTCCTCAACCCATGATGAGGTTCCCCAAAGAATTGATGATCGTCTGGTCAACACGCTAATGACCACGTCATTCAGTTAAAGGCTTATAACATGCCAAGTTATAAGTCATCTTCAACAGCTGAAAAAGCTCTTTTATTGACATTCCTTTAAGGAACGTCTTATCTTGAAAACAACACCAGGAGCTGCCGTTACTTTCGGTTCGAGTCAAGGCGCACGTCTGGAGACGCTGAGAACGGTAAACGAACTGACCAAACTGGACCGAGGGAGACTGACCATCTTCACGAGGTAACAAGTCGTCAAATGCTTTGCCAAGGGTACCAACGTGTAGCCGAGTTCAGCCGGAGAGCTGCCATGCTTCTGGTTAAACACATCAAGATAACTCCCTGACTCTTAACTTTTCTTCCTCCATTTTCTCCTCCTAAACCTTTATCTTCCTAAGCCAGAAACTAAGTTAATGTACCTGCAGAAATGAGTAAAATATCATCCTTCACTTGTTCTGTTGTTCCTATATTTCATCTGTGCTGAAGTTAATTATAGGAAAAATAATCAACCAATCATGTACAAATGTGTGATGTAATTTACAATTATGTTAAATAAATGGTCCAGTCCTGCTGTGCCAACATAAGTTTAACGTTTCCTGTGAATTACATCTGGTCAAGGTATAGAATTATTGGTATTAAGCTGAAAAAGAGAGAACCCGTTTAATTAATGATGTATTTTTGTGTCAGTCTAAACCCTGCCAATTTATACATCTAAAATATAGGTAAGTCATTAAACTGACCCCTTCCTATATTACTACACACATATATTGAATGCTACACACATTCATAAACCGGTGGTGGCAGACTACCATGCAAGGTGCTTTCCAATCCTACCGGGAGCAACTCAGGGTTAAGTGTCTTGCCCAAGGACACAACGACACATGGTGCGGGTCCCGGGAGTCGAACCGCCAACTTTCCGATCGGGAGATGACTGCCATTACCACTACACCACGGCCGCCCGCTTTTATGCTTATGTTTATTAAATGTTTCAGTGTTTTAGTGTTTAAATGGTTACTGTTGCACCGAGGGACTGAGAGAAACGCAATTTCAATCCTGTGTATGTCCTGTACATATTGCAGTTCTGACAATAAAGTTGACTTTGACTAGTTATGTTTGTTTATGAAAAACTACACATGTTTCTTTTTTAGTATCCTTTTTGTTCATGTCTCATAAAAAATAAAGATTGTTTTTATATCTTTATTTGAGGTGAATTCCACCTCATTCTTTTTATTGCTGCGTGTATACAAGAACACTTTGCATGCATGTCGGCATACTTGCATGAATGCCACATTTGTTATCATTATGAAAGCAAGCTCCGCCCCACAGACAAGGAACTTCAATTATCTGCAGAACAAAGCCTCCTATGTAGTCAATCTGATCAGATGGCCCCACACAAAATAAAAAATAAAACAAACAAAAAACAACACAAAATATTATTTGCATCATGATATGTTTAATGGAAATACAGTATACTTGTTTCAAATGCTAACTCCCATCAAACTTTCTATGCTTAGTAAAAGCCCAACATTAAGCTTTATTTACTGGTTTCAGAACTGAAAAATATGTTTAAAAGTATTGTTTCACGTATAAAAAATCCTTATTTCACCCAACAACATAAACCCAAACTTCCTTCCCAGCATCTGTTGCTTGGAGCAAATTCAGTTCATGCTTCATTCATGTCAGGTCTGAACCCGTGAATAATCAGTTCGTGCAAACAGGATGAATTCTGCAGAAACAGGGAAGCGAAACAAACGGGCAGGAAGAAAGATGGATAGGGGCTGTTGTGTTTTCAACTAAAAAATAAATAAGCTTTTTAAAAGCAACTGCATTAATAGTGCAAACCACTCATGAGTAATGATAGTAATGGGCTGTAAATGATTCATTTAAAACTGTTTCACTGATTTAATATCAGCGAACACGTGACTTTTTTAGAACTTTGCATTGTCTTGGATGTGGCCTGATGCCATCGTGTGCAGCTGCAACTTCTTCCTGCTGAGACACAGGATCAAATCCAGGAATGGTGAAGATCATAGAGGTCCACTGAAGTCTGCAGGCTCCAAACCTGTCACGTCACGTTCATGGTGTGTCTTGCATTAGAGGGCCTCTCCTGAAGGCTTGAGCTTGTCACTGGCTCCCTCCAGTGGTGCTAGAAGACAATGATAACTAATGATGTCTTTTCCAACACTGTTCAACACTAAAACCTGACCTTTTTCATTCAACCTTTATTTAGGCAGGTCAATCCCATTGAGCCTCGAGGACTCATTTACAGGAGAGACCTAGAAAGAGACCTCACATACTGTGAGCAGTTAGTTGTTCTTTAAAAGGTATTTTGAGGCGTTTCCTGTGTGTTTTGTACTTGCATCATTCTGAAAATACATGAAGGTAAATGATGCATGTGTGTGTGTGGGGGTGGGGAGCATTCATGGTAGTTTTCTGCTGTGTGACTCTGAACATTGATAAATGGATAGTGTACTCCAAATGCAATAGTAAAGAAATATCATGAAGTCTTCTTCATGACTGATGGAACGAGATGGACTGATGGAAGGATGGAGCAGGAGATGGACTGATGGACGGATGGAGCAAGAGATGGACTGATGGAAGGATGGAGCAAGAGATGGACTGATGGAAGGATGGAGCAAGAGATGGACTGATGGAAGGATGGAGCAGGAGATGGACTGATGGAAGGATGGAGCAGGAGATGGACTGATGGAAGGATGGAGCAAGAGATGGACTGATGGAAGGATGGAGCAGGAGATGGACTGATGGAAGGATGGAGCAGGAGATGGACTGATGGAAGGATGGAGCAAGAGATGGACTGATGGAAGGATGGAGCAAGAGATGGACTGATGGAAGGATGGAGCAGGAGATGGACTGATGGAAGGATGGAGCAGGAGATGGACTGATGGAAGGATGGAGCAGGAGATGGACTGATGGAAGGATGGAGCAAGAGATGGACTGATGGAAGGATGGAGCAGGAGATGGACTGATGGAAGGATGGAGCAAGAGATGGACTGATGGAAGGATGGAGCAGGAGATGGACTGATGGAAGGATGGAGCAAGAGATGGACTGATGGAAGGATGGAGCAAGAGATGGACTGATGGAAGGATGGAGCAGGAGATGGACTGATGGAAGGATGGAGCAAGAGATGGACTGATGGAAGGATGGAGCAAGAGATGGACTGATGGAAGGATGGAGCAGGAGATGGACTGATGGAAGGATGGAGCAGGAGATGGACTGATGGAAGGATGGAGCAAGAGATGGACTGATGGAAGGATGGAGCAAGAGATGGACTGATGGAAGGATGGAGCAGGAGATGGACTGATGGAAGGATGGAGCAAGAGATGGACTGATGGAAGGATGGAGCAGGAGATGGACTGATGGAAGGATGGAGCAGGAGATGGACTGATGGAAGGATGGAGCAAGAGATGGACTGATGGAAGGATGGAGCAGGAGATGGACTGATGGAAGGATGGAGCAAGAGATGGACTGATGGAAGGATGGAGCAGGAGATGGACTGATGGAAGGATGGAGCAAGAGATGGACTGATGGAAGGATGGAGCAAGAGATGGACTGATGGAAGGATGGAGTAAGAGATGGACTGATGGAAGGATGGAGCAGGAGATGGACTGATGGAAGGATGGAGCAAGAGATGGACTGATGGAAGGATGGAGCAAGAGATGGACTGATGGAAGGATGGAGCAAGAGATGGACTGATGGAAGGATGGAGCAAGAGATGGACTGATGGAAGGATGGAGCAAGAGATGGACTGATGGAAGGATGGAGCAAGAGATGGACTGATGGAAGGATGGAGCAAGAGATGGACTGATGGAAGGATGGAGCAAGAGATGGACTGATGGAAGGATGGAGCAGGAGATGGACTGATGGAAGGATGGAGCAAGAGATGGACTGATGGAAGGATGGAGCAAGAGATGGACTGATGGAAGGATGGAGCAAGAGATGGACTGATGGAAGGATGGAGCAAGAGATGGACTGATGGAAGGATGGAGCAAGAGATGGACTGATGGAAGGATGGAGCAAGAGATGGACTGATGGAAGGATGGAGCAGGAGATGGACTGATGGAAGGATGGAGCAAGAGATGGACTGATGGAAGGATGGAGCAAGAGATGGACTGATGGAAGGATGGAGCAGGAGATGGACTGATGGAAGGATGGAGCAGGAGATGGACTGATGGAAGGATGGAGCAAGAGATGGACTGATGGAAGGATGGAGCAAGAGATGGACTGATGGAAGGATGGAGCAGGAGATGGACTGATGGAAGGATGGAGCAAGAGATGGACTGATGGAAGGATGGAGCAAGAGATGGACTGATGGAAGGATGGAGCAGGAGATGGACTGATGGAAGGATGGAGCAGGAGATGGACTGATGGAAGGATGGAGCAGGAGATGGACTGATGGAAGGATGGAGCAAGAGATGGACTGATGGAAGGATGGAGCAGGAGATGGACTGATGGAAGGATGGAGCAAGAGATGGACTGATGGAAGGATGGAGCAAGAGATGGACTGATGGAAGGATGGAGCAAGAGATGGACTGATGGAAGGATGGAGCAAGAGATGGACTGATGGAAGGATGGAGCAAGAGATGGACTGATGGAAGGATGGAGCAAGAGATGGACTGATGGAAGGATGGAGCAAGAGATGGACTGATGGAAGGATGGAGCAAGAGATGGACTGATGGAAGGATGGAGCAAGAGATGGACTGATGGAAGGATGGAGCAAGAGATGGACTGATGGAAGGATGGAGCAGGAGATGGACTGATGGAAGGATGGAGCAAGAGATGGACTGATGGAAGGATGGAGCAAGAGATGGACTGATGGAAGGATGGAGCAAGAGATGGACTGATGGAAGGATGGAGCAAGAGATGGACTGATGGAAGGATGGAGCAAGAGATGGACTGATGGAAGGATGGAGCAAGAGATGGACTGATGGAAGGATGGAGCAGGAGATGGACTGATGGAAGGATGGAGCAAGAGATGGACTGATGGAAGGATGGAGCAGGAGATGGACTGATGGAAGGATGGAGCAAGAGATGGACTGATGGAAGGATGGAGCAAGAGATGGACTGATGGAAGGATGGAGCAAGAGATGGACTGATGGAAGGATGGAGCAAGAGATGGACTGATGGAAGGATGGAGCAAGAGATGGACTGATGGAAGGATGGAGCAAGAGATGGACTGATGGAAGGATGGAGCAAGAGATGGACTGATGGAAGGATGGAGCAAGAGATGGACTGATGGAAGGATGGAGCAGGAGATGGACTGATGGAAGGATGGAGCAAGAGATGGACTGATGGAAGGATGGAGCAAGAGATGGACTGATGGAAGGATGGAGCAAGAGATGGACTGATGGAAGGATGGAGCAAGAGATGGACTGATGGAAGGATGGAGCAAGAGATGGACTGATGGAAGGATGGAGCAAGAGATGGACTGATGGAAGGATGGAGCAGGAGATGGACTGATGGAAGGATGGAGCAAGAGATGGACTGATGGAAGGATGGAGCAAGAGATGGACTGATGGAAGGATGGAGCAAGAGATGGACTGATGGAAGGATGGAGCAAGAGATGGACTGATGGAAGGATGGAGCAAGAGATGGACTGATGGAAGGATGGAGCAAGAGATGGACTGATGGAAGGATGGAGCAAGAGATGGACTGATGGAAGGATGGAGCAAGAGATGGACTGATGGAAGGATGGAGCAAGAGATGGACTGATGGAAGGATGGAGCAAGAGATGGACTGATGGAAGGATGGAGCAAGAGATGGACTGATGGAAGGATGGAGCAAGAGATGGACTGATGGAAGGATGGAGCAAGAGATGGACTGATGGAAGGATGGAGTAAGAGATGGACTGATGGAAGGATGGAGCAAGAGATGGACTGATGGAAGGATGGAGCAAGAGATGGACTGATGGAAGGATGGAGCAAGAGATGGACTGATGGAAGGATGGAGCAAGAGATGGACTGATGGAAGGATGGAGCAAGAGATGGACTGATGGAAGGATGGAGCAAGAGATGGACTGATGGAAGGATGGAGCAAGAGATGGACTGATGGAAGGATGGAGCAAGAGATGGACTGATGGAAGGATGGAGCAAGAGATGGACTGATGGAAGGATGGAGCAAGAGATGGACTGATGGAAGGATGGAGCAAGAGATGGACTGATGGAAGGATGGAGCAAGAGATGGACTGATGGAAGGATGGAGCAAGAGATGGACTGATGGAAGGATGGAGCAAGAGATGGACTGATGGAAGGATGGAGCAAGAGATGGACTGATGGAAGGATGGAGCAAGAGATGGACTGATGGAAGGATGGAGCAGGAGATGGACTGATGGAAGGATGGAGCAAGAGATGGACTGATGGAAGGATGGAGCAAGAGATGGACTGATGGAAGGATGGAGCAAGAGATGGACTGATGGAAGGATGGAGCAAGAGATGGACTGATGGAAGGATGGAGCAAGAGATGGACTGATGGAAGGATGGAGCAAGAGATGGACTGATGGAAGGATGGAGCAAGAGATGGACTGATGGAAGGATGGAGCAAGAGATGGACTGATGGAAGGATGGAGCAAGAGATGGACTGATGGAAGGATGGAGCAAGAGATGGACTGATGGAAGGATGGAGCAAGAGATGGACTGATGGAAGGATGGAGCAAGAGATGGACTGATGGAAGGATGGAGCAAGAGATGGACTGATGGAAGGATGGAGCAAGAGATGGACTGATGGAAGGATGGAGCAAGAGATGGACTGATGGAAGGATGGAGCAGGAGATGGACTGATGGAAGGATGGAGCAAGAGATGGACTGATGGAAGGATGGAGCAAGAGATGGACTGATGGAAGGATGGAGCAAGAGATGGACTGATGGAAGGATGGAGCAAGAGATGGACTGATGGAAGGATGGAGCAGGAGATGGACTGATGGAAGGATGGAGCAAGAGATGGACTGATGGAAGGATGGAGCAGGAGATGGACTGATGGAAGGATGGAGCAAGAGATGGACTGATGGAAGGATGGAGCAAGAGATGGACTGATGGAAGGATGGAGCAAGAGATGGACTGATGGAAGGATGGAGCAAGAGATGGACTGATGGAAGGATGGAGCAGAGATGGACTGATGGAAGGATGGAGCAAGAGATGGACTGATGGAAGGATGGAGCAAGAGATGGACTGATGGAAGGATGGAGCAAGAGATGGACTGATGGAAGGATGGAGCAAGAGATGGACTGATGGAAGGATGGAGCAAGAGATGGACTGATGGAAGGATGGAGCAAGAGATGGACTGATGGAAGGATGGAGCAAGAGATGGACTGATGGAAGGATGGAGCAAGAGATGGACTGATGGAAGGATGGAGCAAGAGATGGACTGATGGAAGGATGGAGCAAGAGATGGACTGATGGAAGGATGGAGCAGGAGATGGACTGATGGAAGGATGGAGCAAGAGATGGACTGATGGAAGGATGGAGCAAGAGATGGACTGATGGAAGGATGGAGCAAGAGATGGACTGATGGAAGGATGGAGCAAGAGATGGACTGATGGAAGGATGGAGCAAGAGATGGACTGATGGAAGGATGGAGCAAGAGATGGACTGATGGAAGGATGGAGCAGAGATGGACTGATGGAAGGATGGAGCAAGAGATGGACTGATGGAAGGATGGAGCAAGAGATGGACTGATGGAAGGATGGAGCAAGAGATGGACTGATGGAAGGATGGAGCAAGAGATGGACTGATGGAAGGATGGAGCAAGAGATGGACTGATGGAAGGATGGAGCAAGAGATGGACTGATGGAAGGATGGAGCAAGAGATGGACTGATGGAAGGATGGAGCAAGAGATGGACTGATGGAAGGATGGAGCAAGAGATGGACTGATGGAAGGATGGAGCAAGAGATGGACTGATGGAAGGATGGAGCAAGAGATGGACTGATGGAAGGATGGAGCAAGAGATGGACTGATGGAAGGATGGAGCAGAGATGGACTGATGGAAGGATGGAGCAAGAGATGGACTGATGGAAGGATGGAGCAAGAGATGGACTGATGGAAGGATGGAGCAAGAGATGGACTGATGGAAGGATGGAGCAAGAGATGGACTGATGGAAGGATGGAGCAAGAGATGGACTGATGGAAGGATGGAGCAAGAGATGGACTGATGGAAGGATGGAGCAGGAGATGGACTGATGGAAGGATGGAGCAAGAGATGGACTGATGGAAGGATGGAGCAAGAGATGGACTGATGGAAGGATGGAGCAAGAGATGGACTGATGGAAGGATGGAGCAAGAGATGGACTGATGGAAGGATGGAGCAGGAGATGGACTGATGGAAGGATGGAGCAAGAGATGGACTGATGGAAGGATGGAGCAGGAGATGGACTGATGGAAGGATGGAGCAAGAGATGGACTGATGGAAGGATGGAGCAAGAGATGGACTGATGGAAGGATGGAGCAAGAGATGGACTGATGGAAGGATGGAGCAAGAGATGGACTGATGGAAGGATGGAGCAAGAGATGGACTGATGGAAGGATGGAGCAAGAGATGGACTGATGGAAGGATGGAGCAGGAGATGGACTGATGGAAGGATGGAGCAAGAGATGGACTGATGGAAGGATGGAGCAAGAGATGGACTGATGGAAGGATGGAGCAAGAGATGGACTGATGGAAGGATGGAGCAAGAGATGGACTGATGGAAGGATGGAGCAAGAGATGGACTGATGGAAGGATGGAGCAAGAGATGGACTGATGGAAGGATGGAGCAAGAGATGGACTGATGGAAGGATGGAGCAGGAGATGGACTGATGGAAGGATGGAGCAAGAGATGGACTGATGGAAGGATGGAGCAAGAGATGGACTGATGGAAGGATGGAGCAAGAGATGGACTGATGGAAGGATGGAGCAAGAGATGGACTGATGGAAGGATGGAGCAAGAGATGGACTGATGGAAGGATGGAGCAAGAGATGGACTGATGGAAGGATGGAGCAAGAGATGGACTGATGGAAGGATGGAGCAGGAGATGGACTGATGGAAGGATGGAGCAAGAGATGGACTGATGGAAGGATGGAGCAAGAGATGGACTGATGGAAGGATGGAGCAGGAGATGGACTGATGGAAGGATGGAGCAGAGATGGACTGATGGAAGGATGGAGCAAGAGATGGACTGATGGAAGGATGGAGCAAGAGATGGACTGATGGAAGGATGGAGCAAGAGATGGACTGATGGAAGGATGGAGCAAGAGATGGACTGATGGAAGGATGGAGCAAGAGATGGACTGATGGAAGGATGGAGCAAGAGATGGACTGATGGAAGGATGGAGCAAGAGATGGACTGATGGAAGGATGGAGCAAGAGATGGACTGATGGAAGGATGGAGCAAGAGATGGACTGATGGAAGGATGGAGCAAGAGATGGACTGATGGAAGGATGGAGCAAGAGATGGACTGATGGAAGGATGGAGCAAGAGATGGACTGATGGAAGGATGGAGCAAGAGATGGACTGATGGAAGGATGGAGCAAGAGATGGACTGATGGAAGGATGGAGCAAGAGATGGACTGATGGAAGGATGGAGCAAGAGATGGACTGATGGAAGGATGGAGCAGGAGATGGACTGATGGAAGGATGGAGCAAGAGATGGACTGATGGAAGGATGGAGCAAGAGATGGACTGATGGAAGGATGGAGCAAGAGATGGACTGATGGAAGGATGGAGCAAGAGATGGACTGATGGAAGGATGGAGCAAGAGATGGACTGATGGAAGGATGGAGCAAGAGATGGACTGATGGAAGGATGGAGCAAGAGATGGACTGATGGAAGGATGGAGCAAGAGATGGACTGATGGAAGGATGGAGCAAGAGATGGACTGATGGAAGGATGGAGCAAGAGATGGACTGATGGAAGGATGGAGCAAGAGATGGACTGATGGAAGGATGGAGCAAGAGATGGACTGATGGAAGGATGGAGCAAGAGATGGACTGATGGAAGGATGGAGCAAGAGATGGACTGATGGAAGGATGGAGCAGGAGATGGACTGATGGAAGGATGGAGCAGGAGATGGACTGATGGAAGGATGGAGCAAGAGATGGACTGATGGAAGGATGGAGCAAGAGATGGACTGATGGAAGGATGGAGCAAGAGATGGACTGATGGAAGGATGGAGCAGGAGATGGACTGATGGAAGGATGGAGCAAGAGATGGACTGATGGAAGGATGGAGCAAGAGATGGACTGATGGAAGGATGGAGCAAGAGATGGACTGATGGAAGGATGGAGCAAGAGATGGACTGATGGAAGGATGGAGCAAGAGATGGACTGATGGAAGGATGGAGCAAGAGATGGACTGATGGAAGGATGGAGCAAGAGATGGACTGATGGAAGGATGGAGCAAGAGATGGACTGATGGAAGGATGGAGCAAGAGATGGACTGATGGAAGGATGGAGCAAGAGATGGACTGATGGAAGGATGGAGCAAGAGATGGACTGATGGAAGGATGGAGCAGGAGATGGACTGATGGAAGGATGGAGCAAGAGATGGACTGATGGAAGGATGGAGCAAGAGATGGACTGATGGAAGGATGGAGCAGGAGATGGACTGATGGAAGGATGGAGCAAGAGATGGACTGATGGAAGGATGGAGCAAGAGATGGACTGATGGAAGGATGGAGCAAGAGATGGACTGATGGAAGGATGGAGCAAGAGATGGACTGATGGAAGGATGGAGCAAGAGATGGACTGATGGAAGGATGGAGCAGGAGATGGACTGATGGAAGGATGGAGCAAGAGATGGACTGATGGAAGGATGGAGCAAGAGATGGACTGATGGAAGGATGGAGCAGGAGATGGACTGATGGAAGGATGGAGCAAGAGATGGACTGATGGAAGGATGGAGCAGGAGATGGACTGATGGAAGGATGGAGCAAGAGATGGACTGATGGAAGGATGGAGCAGGAGATGGACTGATGGAAGGATGGAGCAAGAGATGGACTGATGGAAGGATGGAGCAGGAGATGGACTGATGGAAGGATGGAGCAAGAGATGGACTGATGGAAGGATGGAGCAAGAGATGGACTGATGGAAGGATGGAGCAGGAGATGGACTGATGGAAGGATGGAGCAAGAGATGGACTGATGGAAGGATGGAGCAAGAGATGGACTGATGGAAGGATGGAGCAAGAGATGGACTGATGGAAGGATGGAGCAGGAGATGGACTGATGGAAGGATGGAGCAAGAGATGGACTGATGGAAGGATGGAGCAGGAGATGGACTGATGGAAGGATGGAGCAAGAGATGGACTGATGGAAGGATGGAGCAAGAGATGGACTGATGGAAGGATGGAGCAAGAGATGGACTGATGGAAGGATGGAGCAAGAGATGGACTGATGGAAGGATGGAGCAAGAGATGGACTGATGGAAGGATGGAGCAAGGAGATGGACTGATGGAAGGATGGAGCAGGAGATGAACTGATGGAAGGATGGAGCAAGAGATGAACTGATGGAAGAATGGAGCAAGAGATGGACTGATGGAAGAATGGAGCAGGAGATGAACTGATCAGGTCCGACTTTAATTTAATTACTTTGAGAGGGGCACGGGAAAGCTGAGGGTTTTGGACTCTCCTTATTTTCTCTCCAGGTCTGCTGGAGGCGCAGGGAGAGCGAATATTAAAACTTTTTTTTTAACTTTTCTGGTACAGTATTGTGTCCCTTCATGTTACTTGACCCCTCGTGACCCCTCGGGGCGTACCAAGTACCAAAGTTACAAGATTCTGGAAGCAGCTGAAATTAGCTTCTTCTGAACATTGGTCAGGTTCCCACTCAGAAACGGCGATGTGCTGCATCACGCAGGAGCTGCAGCTGCTCTGTATCAACAGTAAC